>JAVQJD010103219.1:0-12975 GCA_036023655.1 Nannoperca australis | reverse complement strand
GTCCTCAGCAGCTGCATCACTGAGTGGTTTGGAAGCTGCACCGCCTACAACCAGAAGACCCTGCAGCACATAGTGAAGGCAGCTGAGAGGATCACAGGCTCCTCGCTCCCAACCTTACTAGACATTTACATCACCCGTCTCACTCGCAAAGCACTCAGCATTGTGGGTGACCCCACCCATCCCTCCACCAGCCTCTTCAGCCTCCTGCCATCAGGGAAAAGGTTCTGCAGCCTGAAGTCGCACACAAACCGACCGAAGAACAGCTTTTACCATCAGGCTGTCAGGTTGCTCAACTCTCTTCCCTCCCTCACACCCCTCCCCCCTGCCCTAAATGGACCCAGTCTTTAACCCCCACACATATACACACTCACTCTCATACACACACACACACACACACACAAACAAACGTGTGCACGCATAATAATAAATAAATAAACACTACTGTTATTTGCACTAGAATCTCTACTTCAACTTCTTCATACATTGTATATTGCATTATATTGTATAAAACACTTTTGTTTGTCTATTGATCTGTTTTGCCCTGCTGGGACATGAGGAAATTGCAATTTTGATATCTACATATGTACTGCTCATACTATGTTATTGACAATAAAGCTCTCTTATCTCTTAATAATGTTTATATAAAGTATATATAGAGTATATAAGATAATAGTTTGTTGTAGCAATTTTTTTCAGACCGTTTCAAATATTTTGCATAGACCTGTTGACCTTGATCCCTTGTTTCTAGGAACTTTGCACTCTAACATAGTAAAATACAATGCAGAACATAACATGGTACCATTAGCCTACTGGCATGAATATTGATGCTACCTAATTGAAAAGAAAGAACTACACCAACACATGAAAATCTAATGAGGGATGTAATGACACCTCCAGTCACCAAATTCTTGCCACAAAGTCTGTGCCCACTGCTGTCTAAATTTTAATTGTATGCTGTAGCCTTGAGATTTTTTTTCAAAGGTAATAAAGGCCTAGGTATGCTTGATATGAAATAGTTTATACAACCTGTTGTCTGACCATGTCTGAAGAGGTAGCTTAACAGCCTTCCACTGCCAACACTTTCTTTCCACTGAAGCTTTTTCTCTCTCTACCCATTCCCATCTTTTTTCATGTGGTGAAGATCAAAAAGCTGGCTTTTCAATGATTGACATGGCATATGGTCTTTCCACCCACACTGCATTATGAGGAAGACAAAGACCTGCAGCTCTAGCATGCACAGCGCTCAACTGAAATCATCTGGGCATTTGGGCAGGTTTGATTAGATCAATAAATGTCATTAGCCGGAAAAGATAATGTTTGTGCATATATGGAACACGCAGCTGGACTATTGAGAACAAAGAAAGGATCAATAATGGGTGTTTTTTGGCAGTAATATAATTGTAAACCTTGCACAGTACTCAGAAATGGACTGGAATATAAAAGCCCATTTCTATGTTCTATTTACCTGAAATGTGTCATGATTCCTATTGGAAAATCTGTTTAAGTGAGCTATGATGGTGGAAGAACTGTCACTCAACAGTGACCTCCCATTGAAAGCCATGTGAATCAGCCAGAACTGCACAAAGGATGAGCAGGAATAATAATGGAAGGAGCTTTAGTTATATCTGGATAGAGTGTCAGCCCTAGTCACCTCAGCTTGCTTTCTTTTCATTGTGTAATTGTCTCAAATCTTAGCTGTTATTTTCTGCTTGTACTCTAAGGTAAAAGGGTGGCCATGTGCAGACATACTAATCTGAACACTTTATTATGTAGATACATTATGCTTTAAAAACTCATGACATTGGGTTTCTGGTACTTACAGCGCTGTGAGCATGCACTTACAGTAACGCACTCTTGTATTCTCTATCCATGAACACAACATAAATGAACATTTATTTTGACAAACCCTGCTAAATCCTTGATAAGACATTGTAAATGTAAAAGCTTGAATAAAATGAAGAATCATGTAAAAGCCTTACTTGTTCCTCACTCCGCTGCCAGCTGCTTAAACAACCTTCTTGTTTAGAGGCCTTTTACAAGATGATTTTTCTTTTTTTTGTTTTTGCAAAGCATCTCACAAAAAGGCTTTGATATAAGAGCTGAACTGAACCTATCTTCAACAGGGTTTTATGGAGTGTATTGGGTTTACGCAGGAGAGACAGGGAACGCGTTGTTGTTGCCTTGAAAGGCTGCCTCACCAAGGCTGTGACGCATGTTATTTCGTCCATCTTGTTGTTTTTCTTTTTAGCCAGTATGCCCATTTATGATATTAGCCCAGGGATGGTTTTCTGACCCTCTCTTCCTCTCTCTCCTTTTTCTCTCTCTGTCTGTCTAGACAAATGTCTCATTTTGTTAAATGTTGATTATTAAATGAAATGGCACCTGGTGATATTACAAGCTAATTAGTCCAAATATGGAAAGTAAAATCCAACATCCAACAATTTCACTGCTGCTATAAAATGATTAACTGTAAGTCTTCCTGCACGTGTACAGATCAATTAAAATGTGGTATGCATAGTGTGTTCACAGAAAATATTTTTATTCTTCCTCAGGTATATTGGATTATAAATTTGTCCCCAGTAGCTAACTCTGTGTTTAATCTGCCACCTGACAGTTTGCTAAACCTCTCCCCTGAACAGCTTTTGACCATTAGTTTAGCAACCATAATTAAGCCCAACAGGTCTGTCAGGTTTTGGGTTTGTCCACATGCCACAAGGGTGTGCATGGGGCTGTAGTAAGAGCAATGTTCTAGTTTAAAGAGTTTGGAGGGTGCTGTATTATTTCTGACATAATGTATACTCTATTTGTTAGCATATCTGGCTTGCCACCTACATTAGTTGTATGGTTACAGGCTATATTTTTAAAAAGCCCCCATCTTTTTATTGGACATTGACATTCCAGCAACATATATCTGATAGGTTTGTGCTATATTTGCTGTACATGTTTAGTCGTCAAACTAAAATAGTTTCTCTTTAAAAGTAAAACTAGACTACTGGTTGAAAAGACAAACAAGTAGGTTACTGGTTTACCAGTATGTTAAAATAACATCTTACATTTTTCCTGATAATGATTACAACTCTAGGGCAGACAAGCTCTAAAGATAGAGAGATAGATAGATACTTTATTAATCTCCAAGAGAAATTCAATATTCCAAGAGTATTGCAATACAATACAATACAAATCTTTTTTTCCCCACATCTTCTACATGGATCATCACCTGGTGAAGATGCTGACTTTTTGCCTAAACATGTAGCTTTAGGCTGTCTTTTAGGACAATATGTTGTATGTTGCCATGAAGTCCATATTCAAGAGCCATTTTAAAAGATTCGAGTCTTAAAATGAGTCAGTTTGAAACATTAACAAGTCAGCCACAGACAACATTATTAACCCATAGAGATAACATTAAGTTAATTAACTAGCTAGTAACAGTTGATAAAATCTGCTAGCAACATCTGTCATTCCAGCCAGCAAATAATTGATGATTTGGAATCTAGAAAGTAGATGCTGCTTTTGTCTTCCTCTGTCTGTCCTATTATTTTAAAATTGATGATACATTTGTAGGGTAATTTTGTCACCGTTATTATTGCTAACTGCAAATGTACTGTGTTTGAATGTAAAGCTTGACAGGTGTAGCAATTGTATCTAAGCATAGCTTAGTTTAGCTTAGCTTAGATCAAGTGCCAGCAGAAATAAACAAAGATCCACATTTTATCAGTTGGAAAAAACATGTTCTGCTGTAGTGTTACTCATTATTACAGACTATTCTTGAGGTGCAGTGTTTAGAGCAGATACATTTGAGTCCTCTTTCATATCATCATGCTGTGGCATGTATCCATGATTGAAAGGTTTGAAAGAAACATTTACAAGTATTGAAGCAAGAAATGCTCACATTTGAAGGGAGACTTGCAATAATAACTTTTACGCTTGAAGAATTTCAGTAATGACAGGGATGAGTCAGAGTGTACTGATAAAGCGGGTCATCAAACACTGATCTCAAAAACAGTGTAATGATGTTGTAATCACCTTGCATCATTCATGCCTCTAGCCTACCCAAGTCCTTTTGAAAAAGGTTCCCTGACCTTTTGCAAATAGCCCCACTGGGCTGATGTGCTGAGAAAAGGGCATTCCAGAGAATGCGGTGCGAGTGAAAACTGTCTATCTTTGTTTGGCAGGTCAGACAGAAGGGCTGAGAGACAGATAGCGAGGGAAGAACATAACAAAAAAGTAGAGACAGACAGAGATCGCTGCAGATATGAAGTGAAGTGGAAGGCAGATGGTGAGGCAGACAGGATCAAAAAGTGGTTGAGTATGAGCTATGGTGAGTCACCTCTAGGGCTTCTTCATTCATTAGAGGTACAGTCCGTCTCCCTTGGATTCCTGCATTTCCTGAACTCACACAGCCCTCATCTTCTGTGGAGTTCAGCAGACGTGTTACATCAGATAAATGCAAAAACCCCACTGGTACATGAATATCTCCCCCCTTACTTGTCTCAGCAGACCCTGTGGGAAACCACAGCCAGAAAAGAAATTGAAAATTACCCATTGTCATAATTCTGCATTTGAGTGTCAGATTGACTCTGCAGAGAGAGAGGGAGAGAGAGAGAGAGAGAGAGAGAGAGCTGTGTGTAGGTGTTTAAAGGTTTTCTTCTTGACAAAAATATCCTTCGTTTTTCTCTTGATTTCTTCATTTAAAGAGCAAAGGTGATTCATAACACACTTATAATTAGGTAATGGAACCACAATCAAAGTCACTTTATTTTTTATGTGCCATGAGGTAGTTTACAATAATTTAGACAATAATAATGAATATGTAATGTGGAAGGAACAAATCAGGAATGACCTAATAATTAAGGAATACATGTCTGCACTTTTGTATTTGTGTGGCTTAAGAAAAGGTTTTATGGCAAGAAATTACAAATGTGGTGAGGTTACTTTGTATTTTACTTTACTGAACATGGTAATGCAATTGGCTGCTCTGAGATCTTCTAAAGTACTGGATTCCAGGGAAAAATCAATGTGTGTGTTTATACAACTACAAGTAGTTCCCAAATAGCTCTGATGCAAGCACTATATAGTAAATAAATATTAGTTACTTGGGAAAATACTTCCAGATACCATGTTAATGGCATGTTATGTAATTAATAGTTTCTGTGAATCGACATACTGACTACTTTTATTAAGGATAAGGTTGGCATTATCCTGTATTTTTGGCATTGTCAAGAAAACCCATTAGAAGACCAAAAACAACAATGTTTGTCAGTCCCTCAGTACTTCCTACTTCCTTACTTTAAAAAAAAGTAGTTTAAAGCAAACATTACTAAAGCAGGAGTAAATATATGTTTGTATATTTTTGGGAACTACTTTGAGCTGCGGATGAATACTCATTTGGTGCACTAGTGATTAATTACAAAAGCAGGACAGTGTGTGTGGGCTTGAGTCAAAATAAACTACAGTGTGTGTGTTCATGGTAATGAAGGAACATGTCACCCAGTGCAACAGTGTGGCTCACTGATGTGTTTGTAATAGTTTTTGGACAAAATGGAGCTCTATGGCACAGAGGAAGAAGATACATCACAATATGTGTTAGTAGGATACATTCATTGTTCATTGTTTATTCATTTCATGGTATTTGTTGAAATTAAGAAAAATATGGAATATCACCAGACTGATCTTTAAGTCTTCATGATCAAGTCTGAAACAGCTGCTGAGCAGCATAAACAAGCAACTACTACTTCTCTCTTTAAATATGAGGAAAAACACAGGTGTTACTAATAACATTAATGATGGCTCCATTCTATTTAAGTATCATAGTAAGCCATGATAGTGTGACAGTGAGCCAGCATGCACCAATACCAATATCAAGACCCTGAAAGTGAAGCAGCTAAATGGAATTCAGCTATCTTTTACCTTAACCTTTACCAATGCGACATGTAAAAATGTCTTCTTTGAAAAAGCGCTTAATGCGAATATGATTATGTGGGCTGATGTAGCTGCAATTCCACTGATGAAATTCAAAAACACAGTGAAACAACTAGGACTGAATATATTTTCAAATTTTCAAGTAGTCGATATCTGCCATTTTCTGTGAAACATCTTTCGGGCAACAGTGGGACATTAAACTCTGCACTGACACACATAGGAATAATATATATTTAAGATTGCTTTACATGGTTTCTAGACTGGCGGCATTTGATAGGCTATTACGTAAAATATCAGGAGTAGCTTGTAGGAAATTAAACAAATTGTAAGAGAATATCTAGGTATTGCACTTGAGGGACTCTGTAAGGCCTTCCCAATGCTTCTTCACAAGAAACTGATTAGTATAAGAGCACTTTGAATCCAACCCCTGCTCTTAATGGGTCAGTGGCATTTCCCGAAGGAAAATAATTAGATCAAGAGGAAATAGGCAGAAGAAAACCAGACTGTGATTCAAAATGAAAGCATGTTTTTGGTGGCTGAATATCATTTTTAAGGGGAATTTTATTTGAAGTTTTGAGTTCAAGTTTGAGTTCTTCTCTTCTTAACTAAGGGTGAATCAAGCATGAGGCAGCTGATGTAAAAGATAGGAAGATGATTTAAATCAGATATTTAAACCGTGAATACATTGTTAATTCACATTGTATGTGTGATTTACATGTTTTAACAAAATCAATAAGTAAGGTAAATGAATCAGTAGGCCCTTCATTTATATGTTCCACTGTTAAAGTTATATAGTTACATAATAGAGGAAGTTGGGAGAAATGTATCTCCTGAGGCTGCCATTGTCTCATAGGATTGTAAAGAAATGCTATTTTTGATGGAAACAGAAAGTCAGATGTCTTGTTGTGATGAGGGACATCATTAGGGACCAAAGCTGAGAACAAAACATCTACCTGTAGCTGTATGAGTGTGTTTGTGTGTGCATGCGTGTGTTCGAAATAAGATGGCATGAGTCCATTTGAATCCAAATACACCCTTGGGTGCAGACACAGCTGCAAGGCCATAATGAAGCAAAAGCGCCATATTTCGTGTGAAACCTTACAGCAAAAATGTTACAGTCAGTAATCTTGTAAAGCATGCACACCATCTTGGGTTAACATTTAATTTGATATATATAGTAAATTAAATACAAAACACTGCAAAAACTGATCTTAATATGATTATTTAACTGAACAGCTACTGCATTTTCTTCATATGATTTAATATAAAATGTTTCTGCAAGCCTTTGGGGTGTTTCCTTTGGCTGAGGAGGAGATTTTCTATTTTCCTCATGGCAGACTTAAGAATACATTTAAGACTCCTACACAAGATTCCACTCTCTTTACATGACACCTTTATGTTGACCGAACTCATCCGAAAGTATGCTGGATGTTTGGTGTGAAGGTGGACAAAGATTGTTTGATCAAGCGCTCTCATATTTGAGTCCAACAAAGGCTGACAGGTATAGCAGTCTGCAAGTGTTTTTATTGCAAATGTTGTGCTTTGGAATGAATGCAGTTTTCAAACAATCAAAAATAAATCCTGTGTTGCACTTCATATGGCAATTTTAATAAGAATATGTTGTCAATCTCAATGTGGGCTGATGTACACTATATTTGTTCAAAGGCTCAGAGCAGTGAGTCATACAGTCATTACAGAAAGAGGTGCCTGTATGGCACTGCCCTCTAGTGATGACTATGAAGTTTAAGAGTTTAAGAGTAGTGGAGCCTTCTTTCTTTTTCAGCTTATATTTTTAATGCTTTATTGAACAATGCCATCATTTATAAACAATAATACATTCTAACCATTGAAGTACAAATCCTTGGCACATGTCAGAACACAACAAAATGATTTTTTAGAAGTAAACTAAGGATGAAACAAATTAATATCAAAGGAAAAATATAGAGTAATAAATAATAATAGTTAGAAAATCACTGTTCTCATAAGTATGGTGAGGTTCTTTTACAGAAAAGTAATACATAAAGTATTAAGCTTCACATATTTTCAGGTCTGTTTTAAAACCATACTCATATGTAGTGTAATTGTAATTATTGCAAATATGTATTCTGAACATATAAGGGTGCATTAGTTTGACTTAACAAAATCAGGTGGGTAGGTTCCAAGGTTATGGTCTGTTTAGTACTCTAAGGGTGTCACAGTCAAGAAGGGTGGAAAAGAACCTGGTTACACTGTGTTTATAGGGAGCAAGTAAGTGAGTGTAGCAAACTGATCAGGCTGGCAGTCTATGTCTCCTGTCTAAGGCCCAAACAAGTCAGCAGTCAGATATGGAATTCTATAACAGAATTAATTCCAAAGGGCCGAGCCTCGAATTCAGCAGTGAGATAAGCAATAGAAGGGTGTCTGTTGGTGAGGAAAGTCAGAAAGACAGTTTTATAGCAAGAAAAATCAAGACCCAGATACAGAGTAAATAGAGTAAATTCTCACTACAACAGCTAGTGTTTTCTTACTGAGCTACATTGGAGGGAAAGTAATATAAGGTGAGGATTCTGTACTAAAAAGATTTCAACTTAGGGAGAACACTGTGTTTTACAATTAGGTTATATGGATTATGTTGGAATTATTTAAAACAAATGAGTTCTAATTTGTACAGTGAGTCAGATTGACATACATACATTGGCTTTGGTTAAACCTGAAATGCATTTTTTGCACATGATGAGGGCTGTAGATTTTGTTCCCCATCTCTTACTTCAGAAACACTTTAGGAAGGGACTGCTTCACAGCCAATATGGGGAGAAGTGACAATTACAGAAACCAGACACTGTTTCCATGTATAGATGGCCATGTGAGTTTCAAGACAGGTTTAAAAAAATGTGAACCTATTCTTAACTTGGGCTCAAACAGTTCAAGGTGTCTGAAATATATCCATATGCAATAGATGCCCTGCTTCTTCATGCCATTTAAAACCACGTTTTATTCATGTTTAATATTACATAAACAGTGGAAACAGTGGAAAAGATCAGGTATGAGGTGAAAAGCAGGTCTGATTAATTATTTGCAGTGGATGAATTCCACATCCAAACTTAGTCCCCCTTATGTTTATTTGTGAAATTTCTGAATACCTAATTATAGTAATATGGCTTCTTTAAATGTCACATATGAAATGAATGCAATAGATTAATTCATACAGTCAACGTCTGCATTCACTTGAATGGAAAAGTGTGTCCAACCTTTTGAATGGTACTGTATATGCCACTTCATATAAATCCTCATAGGAATCTTCAATTTTAGGTTAAATGTTTAACAAATACATTCTGACAATTAATACAATATATTGATACATTATATCGACCCGGAGTTACCGTTAAAATAACTGGATGATAGATAGATAGATAGATAGATAGATAGATAGATAGATAGATAGATAGATAGATAGATACACTGTAAGATTGATAGATACTGTGGAAATAGGTGTGTCTGCACATGTCCTCTTACTCTTACATTTCTGACGATCCCATTGGCTCGCTTGACGTCATGACGTCTTGTTAGTGAAGGGTGGGAGCGGGGCGTCGAAGTGGAGCAACCCGAGCAACCAAAGGATTCTCGTGTTTCAGGTGAGATTCAGCGGCATATGATGATAATTAATGTGAAGGAAAGACAGACGTTCTACCGCTTTACAGCTGAAGGGAAGTTCACTGAGTGGAATATGTTGACAGGTTAGTAAATGCTCACTCTGAAATGATGGCTAGGCAGCTAGCGTAAGCTAAAATGGACTGATGTTAGCTAATGTGTGTCGGCTCGTGTTCGATTCAGTCAGGTTTCAGTATCGTATAGGCCTATAAACATCCAACCTCACAGAACAGCAGCCGGGTTTTACTATTTGACATTACGAGCCGCTATATTATTATCTTACGCCAACGTTACCTGGCGGAAGAAAAGGCTGCTAGCTTGTTTAACTGATTAACCAACTGGCACAGGATGAGCTTTAAACCAATGACCCACATATTTGCTAGAAAAGCAATGTATCCGACCGGCATCAACATTTTGGGGGAACGAATAGCGCTTTCACACAACGAAAGAAACAGCAAAAATGCCGAACATTTTGTTATAATATGTTTATCATATTTATTTGTTTTTACAAACATTTCATATTATAATATACGTGTCAATAACCAATGTCTTCACACTGAAATGTGAGGCATATAAGATACATGTATATTCACTGTGGTAAATGGTTAAATGATGCTTGTGACAGTCACCACTGTTACTACTAGCTAGCTAGCTAGCTTGATGGGAGGCTGCTGGAGTCATACAGCAGCAGACTGTCCTCTCCAACTGAATCTCAGAGTAGCCTGACGCTGGCTCACAGAGTTGGCTATCAACAGGTTGCTTATTTACAAACAACACTTGGCCTAAAAGGTATCCGAGGCTAGTTCAACATACCCAGGATATCTCTATCACTGAGCCTAACATCTGCGGTCACATGATGCTGGTTTGCAGCATATGACCAGTCTCAAACAGGACAGGTGTACTGACAGCAGAGTGCAAACTGTAATAATGGAAGAATTTAAACACACCACCCAGGCTAAAGGCTACACCGCTGCAGCTGCTGAATGCAGGAAAGACCGCTGGCAAGAATATTGCTGACTGTGTGAAATTGCAAATTAACATGCTCATCATATCACTACCCCATCATTAGTGTTACATTAAGCCCAATGGATGTTTTGTGGGACCGTGCATTGTTATGCACACATTGTAGGACTAACCTGTAAAACCATGTCTCCATCCATTTGTACTCCACATAGCCAAATGCTAAACAGATCTGCCCACTGCCAGTAGAAACTCTTATAGCAAATCTTTTTTATTACAAAGAATTCAATCTTTGTCTCATCAGACCAGAGAATTTTGTTTCTCATGGTCTGAGGGTCCTTCAGGCGCATTTTAAACTCCAGGCGGGCTGCCATGTGCTTTTTAGTGGCTTCCATCTGGCCACTCTACCATACAGGCCTGATTGGTGGATTGCTGCAGAGATGGTTGTCCTTCTGGAAGGTTCTCCTCTCTCCACAGAGGAATGCTGTAGCTCTGAGAGAGTGACCATTGGGTTCTTGGTCACCTCCCTGACCAGGGCCCTTCTCCCCCGATCGCTCAGTTTAGACAGCCGGCCAGCTCTGGGAAGAGTCCTCGTTGGTTCCAAGCTTCTTCTATTTACATATGATGGAGGCCACTGTGCTCATTGGGACCTTCAAGGCAGCAGGTGTTTTTCTGTACCCTTCCCCAGATTTGTGCCTCGGGACAATCCTGTCAAATCATGTCCAACCAACTGAATGTACCACAGGTGGACTCCACTTAAGCTGTTGGAACATCTCAAGGATGATCAGTGGAAACAGGAAGCACCTGAGCTCAATATTGAGCTTCATGGCAACGGCAGTGAATACTTATGTACATGTGATTTCTTTTTTCTTTTTTTTATATAAATTTGCAAAAATCTCAAAAAAATTATGTCATTATGGGGTAGTGTGTATGTGTGTGTGTGTGTGTGTGTGTGTGTGTGTGTGTGTGTGTGTGTGTGTCTGTGTATAATTTTGAGGACAAAAATTAATTTATTCCATTTTGCAATAAGGCTGTAACACAAATTTTTTTGAAAAAGTGAAGTGCTGTGAATACTTTCCGGACGCACTGTATGTTTTATCCCTCTCTGCCATAGAGCATGTCCAGATTAGCCGTCCAGTACTTTATTTGGACTTTCCCATGGGAAACTCCAAATAAATTCATTTTCATGGGAAAGTGTGTCCAAACGTTTGACTGGTACTGTACGTGTCTTGCTGCTCCAAATACTCACAAGAGCACCTGCTGAAAATAATCCCCCCAAAATGCATTTCCTTTAATAAAAACAATTACAAAAAATGTTTTTTTAAAGATTCACATCTTCAGTAGCTATCAATGGGCCCCAAGCCCGTCTCCTAGAAATTATGTTTATATACTGACTGCTGCTCAGATTAAATATTCTATTAACATAATGACATAATGTTGATTATAGATGTATCTGGCTAGTTGCAAAATGTAGACACTGTTGACAGTGTTTATTGATGAGGAAATTTCATTTGTTTTTCACCAAAATATTTGCTCTTGCAATACAACATTGGATTGGATTGTAGTAACTACAGTACTATTCCTCTTTTACTCTGACTTGAAGCAAAATATGTGACGTGTTTGTTAACCAAACTCACTAACCAAACACTTTATTCATTTCAGATTACATTGCCTAGAAATAATCCAGTGATTATGTTGCTCAACACAACGTAACTGGTAAAACTAATTACGTTAGAAATTTATTTTCTAGGAGACAGGGTTGTTAAGACAGTCAGGGAAGTCAGAAAGTATTGAGAGGCTGACTAACATATCGTTAGAGCTGGGGTAGGCAACATCTGTGCAACCTAAGCAAAACCGCCCACCTCTCTCTCTGCTGCCTTGTGTCACTCTGCTAAGCCCCTCCCACCAAACCCACAATTTAAGCTAATGAGCCCAAAGCTCTGTGTAAAGGATGAGTTGGTGCAGGCAAAGGAGGTGTTGCAAATGTATCACAAGTTGCAGGATCTTCCACCATTAAACAGGCTTTGACCATCTGAAAAGAAGTGTATAAGCATTTGAATTTGTAGAACAGCCAATACAAATGCAGCATCTCTCTAAAATATTGATTGTGATGGCTGAGTGATTGGCTAAAGTCACCCATCATGGGCTAGATTTTCTGAAGCCTGAAAACCGAGCCAAGAGGAGGGCCTGAAGTTGAAGTTTGCACTCAGACCACTTGAATTACAATATGCTGCACGGTTATTACGAATTTGCTGGCCAATGACGCCATAATTATACTGCCTACCCAACCTTTAATGCCAGAATTTTGAAACATTTAAGGTGGTATTAAGCTAGGCCTAGTGTCATTTCACATGTAGTGCGCATGCGCCTCTGTGTGTGCAGCCTTTTACAGTTGCTCCGCTTGTCTTACTTGCTCTTTTAAATCTTTTTCTTTAACTTTAGTATTTTTATTTTATTTTATTTGGTGTT
>JAVQJD010103208.1:0-11831 GCA_036023655.1 Nannoperca australis | reverse complement strand
CGAAAACAACAAGATGTCGTATCAAATAATATGAGTGCTGGTGATGAATCACAAGTGCTATAGGTAAGTACATCGCTGCCAGTGGCAAAATCAAAAAGAGCATTAAATCTAGAAACAGATTATGTCCGTTCATTATCAATCAGTACGATCAAGCTAGACAACAATTCTCATGTAATATATCACACGATATGCTGTACTTTATGGAGCCAATGTGTCACATTTGTTGTATTCCCGGAACCAATAAGTCTTTGACCACTTTCAAGAAAAGACTAGACAGGTTGATTGTCTGACGGATGTGGGGAGCTGATTCCACCACTGGGGGGCGAGGAGGTAGGAGAAAAGTCTTGAGTGTGAGCGGGCGTCTCTGAGAGGGCGAACCGCCCTAACCCTTACCTTACCTGTAAATATGACTTTCGGCCTTTCTTTTTACATAAGTAGGCCTATACATTTAATTTCATATTTTTATACAACCATATATTATACTGTTCCCTGTACATTTGCAAATTGTAATCTCATCTGCACTTTCTGGTTACATGAAAATAAAATTTCGTTGTACTTATGTATGTGCAATCACAATAAAGTTGAATCTAATCTAATAAAAAACATATAGTGTATATGGACAGTGCCAGGGATGATGGAGAGAGCAGTAACATTTTTTATGTATATGCAGGTAGAAGAATGACGGTAATGATCATCTGTGCATTCCCTCAAACAGCTCCACTCATATGTCTTTTTGTAGCAGATGAGTGATAGCTGCCACATCTGTTCCAGCACTCATTAAAATCATCAATGGAAACAGCCATCTGCTCTCAGTGAAGAAAGGTGCAGCACACAGAAACAGTCTCCCACCTGCTGATCAGTCATTTTCCTCCATTCTCAGTGCAGTGCACTTCATTGGTCTTTGCTTTATGGAAGTCAGTAGCGTAACAAAACGTCAGAGCAAATGTGAAGCTTTAATTATCCTAATTAAAAGAATAATGCTCAGAAATTCTGTTTCACTATTTTAAACATCTGAATGAAACCATTGTCTCATGTATTGCGGTTTCGTGAATGAAATGCTGTTTTTTCATGTTACATTTAAGTAAATTCTACCTCCGGCTGATATGAGGGAGACAACTACATTTCTAAATAAGTGAAATAATGTATTTTGATTTAAATCCAGTCGTATGTTCAAGAAATTTTGTATTATATTTAGCTAAATACATGGTATGCTAATACTTTTTTGAGCTTCATTTTAAGACAAAAACATCTTATTTCAAGTTTCAGTTTTTTGTCTTGATATATTCTCAACTTGTTCTGGAGACAAAATATCTCATATGAAGCTTTAGTCCAACATGTTAGTTAGTTCCAACATTTCATATTCTGTTGATAACAATAATGTGCCAGTAGTGTGTTCACAACATATTCTGTTTTACGAAGAACAAAACTCCTAATTATCATGAGGCCTAACACCTCTCTCTGATGATGACAATAACATCAACCAGTTTAGCACTTACAGCAATGAAAACGAAATCTACAGCAATAATAGCTGATGTTCTGGGCACCAACAGAAAGAGGTAAAGACTTCGCAAAATGCACTAACTTTGAAGGACAGGAAAATATTGTATATATATATGTATATTGGTTACTATGTTCACCATATTATTTTAGTGTGTTCCAAAATTTTCTAATTAGCACTAAACACAAAGAAAAGCCCAGGCCTTCAAAACTAATGACATTAGTTTTGAAGGTACTGAACAAATTAATAATGAATGTCTGCAAAATGTCATGACAATCTATCCAGTGGTTGTTGATCCATTTCAATCTGGACCAAAGTGGCTGACTAACATTGCCTATCTTAGAGCCACACATGGCTAAAATATTAAAAGCTGTACCATATTTCCTTCATATAAGACCATATCTTTCAGACCAGTTTCCCAACTTAAGGTGCTTTTAATTGCATGTCGTCTGTGAAATAATACAACCAAAATTTGAAAAAGATCTTATTTTATTAGTAAATGTATGAAAATCTGTTTTAATAAACATGTACAATCCTGTTTATTTACACTGCATCATTCACAGAGAAGTATTGGCTTCCAAACGCATAAGCCAAGAACTGAACAATGCTCACGTTCTGTCACCGTTACACCAGCTGCAGAATACAATGTGACATTCAGAAGGAGGAGACATAAAGTAGACTAATGTTTCACATCAGTGCTTGGTCAAACAAGCTCAGCTTCCATGCCAGTCTAGACCTGACTCTGGCTATGGTACAGCTGTTGCATAATAAAGCAGGGCATGTATCAAGTATTTTATTCAAGGTTTATGCATCTGTTGTCTTTCTATATATATGGAATCGATGTATTATATCAACACATACATAAAGACACACAGAAATGCACCCACTCTAGCTCAGATACTCAGACACACACCACACACAGAGCAAATATGTATGTTCAACCGAGGTCTTCCCACAGGAACCTTGCTGAACATTTAGATAATGTTTACTATCAACTGGGACACACAACCTGCTTGCCGTGAACAGGACAAATTTGCTGCCATCAAGAATGTTTGGAACAAGTGTGTTGAGTGTCTCATTTAAGATCCAATGATTCAAGGAATGTACTGCCATGTCCATTGAAACACCACCAGTAGATATTCAGGCAGTGGAGAACTTTATATTCAACATGTATACAGTACCCATTAATATCCCATTAATGCTTGTCACTAATTCACCTTCTTCCCCTAGCTGTGTGCTTCTCTCGCCCCAGTACAGTACAAGTACTTCAAAGTTCTATTAACTTTGTAGGCTAGTTTTTTGTAAATATGTCATCTTAAAGGATATCTACAGTCCAAAAGATCAGCGGAGTTTTGATACTACAAATCCAATGATTTCAAAATAATAGATTTAGATAATTTCCCAAAATATAGTGAAAAGTTAAAGTCCACATAAACATTCTGACATAAGCAGAAGTACAGAAGTATTAACAGCAAAAAGTAGTTAAAATATTAAATTATTGACATAGATGCATTACTCAGTAGCTGTTTTGTGCTACCCTACTTTATATACTGTTGTTAGAAAAATCATATTGTATACATTCATAATGTGTTTTGTATATAAAATCTTAATTTTAAACGTAACTAATAAGAACAGATGTCAGTAAATGTAGTAGAGTGAAAAGTACAATATTTCACTCAGAAATTTAGTGCAATGAGTAGCATTAAATTAATGTTTTAAAGTAAAGTACAAGTATTACAGTAGTAGTACAGTACTTGATTAAATTTGCTTTGTTATTTTCCACCACTGTTCACAGCAAATCCCGTCAACAGCTGCAGTGTCGTTTTGCATACAACTCGTAAGAACTTTAACATTGCCGATAGCACTTGAAAGCAACACACGCTCAACCCTCTGCATGAAACGAGTCAAACGCTGACGTCACGTTCCATGTCATTTGAATGAATACAACGTCAGCTTCCGGAACTACTATCTCTTATACGACATAAAAATATGTATTACTGAAATTCAGTCTTTTTTTATTGTTTTCTTTTAAAATGTAATAAATTACAGCCAAAAAAACTAAACTACAGGATCTATGCTAGTTTACAGTCTTGATAATCACAATCACATTCTAGTATTCTTTGCCATTTCAATAACTAAAGAAACATAATTTTTCACTGTGCCTCAGAGTTTTCAGTTTTCATCAGAGAAGTGCGATGAAGGTATTTTTATACTCTCTGGTGAGTTAACTCCAGCAGTGAATACAACAAACACCCACAATGGCTTACTGTTGGGTTACTGCTGCTCAGGGATGCTCCATACAGTCAGATTTACCCCTCGCATATTTTTCACACCTCGATACAGTGTGGTATGTTTTCCATGTCAGATCATCATGTTTTGTTGCTGTGCAAGCTGTGAAATCTATTGAACGTAAGAACCTGACTCAGTGAAACTAATTGCTTGATTCCAAAGACACTTACAAGGAACATTTGCACTTTAAACACATCCCAGGCTTGCTATATCTACATTCCCATGCAGCTGTTAAATTAGGTTATCTTAAGTGAATGCATTACCCCAGCAAGGCTATTATTAACTCACAGGAAATGGGAAAGCTTGGAGGAAGAGCGCCTGCTTGGGATTTCACTGCAGGTTTTCATAGAGCGCCATTGTTCCTTCCGATCCTGGATTTAAAAAGGCTGCAGCTCAGGCCATGAATGGAGATGATCTCATCTGCTCTCAGCAGAGGTGCCTTGACTAAATGCCACCATCAGTCACTGAATCTCAGATGAATGATACAGACTCCAGCAGTGGCAGTGTCTCAATGTCCAGACAAAACTGTCTCTGTATCTATTGGATAAATTGTTGTGAAATGTTGTGTTCATGGTTCCCAGAAGATCTATCCTTTGACTTTGCTCATCCCCTTGTTTTCCCTCTAGCACCATCATCAGAACCAGAATCAGGTTGGTTGGCCAAGTATGTGTACATATATAAGTGTTGTAATTTTGGCTTTTTTGGAAATATACAGAAAGACATAACAGCTAAAAGAATAGACAGGACTATTATGTATACAAGTATGCG
This sequence comes from Nannoperca australis, assembly GCA_036023655.1. NCBI lineage: Eukaryota > Metazoa > Chordata > Actinopteri > Centrarchiformes > Percichthyidae > Nannoperca > Nannoperca australis. The sequence continues at coordinate 7,276 of JAVQJD010103208.1, read as the reverse complement.
AAGAAACATAGTCAAGTGTTTTCTAAGTTGTAATACAAATAGTGCAAACTAAAAGTAAAACAATATTGGAAGGATATACGGTTGACATTTGTAGTTCTGAGTGAAATCTCTTGACAATAATTTGATAAATTGAAACTACAGACACTCATGTTCCCCTTCTAATATTCACATGTTAACATGCTAAACATGATACTGTGAACATGGTAACATTATAACTGCTAAACATTAGCATGTTAGCATTGTCTTTGAGTGTGTTAGCAATTAGCATACTGATGTTAGCATTTAGTTCAAAGCACCTGTAACAGCTGGACCAGGCTCAGACTAGGGCAGGCAGACGGAGACCAGGAGGATAAAGTAAAAAAGGAGTTTATTTTCCAAAAGGACAAAAATGCCAAAAGGGATAGGGGAAAACAAAAATCACTTCCAACGAAGAGAAATACTGCTAATAGAGTACAAAGTAACTCTATTGGCAGAGTAATAATAACTTTGTGTTTTTACAAAGTAACAAAATAACACAGGAACAGATACCATGAGGGCTATAACTAGAATCTAGGACCTACTGAGGCTGGTACACTTGACAAGAAGACAAGACGAACTGGCAAACAGACACAGGCGGACAGAGACTAAATACACAGAGGGAGAGGTAACAAACGAGCCACAGGTGAAGGGAGCCAACGATACACAGGGGAGGAACATCAGGGAAACTAACTCGGGAAAGACACACACACAGGGGAGGGGAAAGCAGGGGCATGACAGCACTACTGTAAGGCTGCAGACTCTGTGCTTGTTTGAGTTCTGCTGGAGGTCAAAGATCTATTCTACTATAACCTGGAGATTATAAAACCAGGACCATCACCTGTTGAACAGAAGAAGCTTGAGGTGATACAAGCAGGTGCTCCACCAACAGGCCAGCTCGTTTTTTTCTGCATAAAAGTCCTTAAACTGCTTTGGGGACTAAAAGAGATGAGCCCCCCCGCCCCACACACACACACACACACACACACACACACACACACACCATCGCTCCTCTCCCTCTTTGCCTCAATCCCAATTTCTTTAACTAATCTGAGATCAAAGCACCTACTGCTTCTTTGTGAAGCTGTTGAGCCAGCAGTCGTCTGATCTGAAAGTGCACTCTGCTGGAGAAAGTTAAGAGCAAACTTTAAGCATGCATATAATCTATTCCGTTGTGGATTTTATTACAGCAGCACATGATCATAGGTACAGACATTTATGTTCCCCTTTAGCATGTAAGGCCAATGATTACTTAACTGTCCATGTATTGGTATCAGTTATTAGGTCAAAATGTTCAAATATACAATACGCTAGTTTATGGCAAAATACTAGTAATGATAAAACTAATGACATTACCATCAGCCTCATCTGTACTTTGTGTTTTGTGCTAATTAGAAAATGTTAGCATGCTAAACGGTGAACATGGTAAACCTTATAGCTGCGAAAGATCAGTATGTCAGCATTGTCATTTTGAGCAAGTTAGCATGCTGATAGTAGCATTAAGCTCAAAGCACTGCTGTGCCTAAATGGCCGTTTGTATAGTAAGTACAAATGTCTTTATGCTATGCTAAGCAAACCGGCTGCCAGCCGTTGCTTCATATTTAATGGACCGATTTGAGAGTGGTATCACTCTACTCATCTAGATTTCAGCAAGTAAGCGCATGTGTTTTTCTGAAATGTTGAACAATTCCTTTAAGATTTCAGATGGTTATCAGTGTTTGGGTCATACGACAAACAGAACTAGGTGTTTGACAGCGAAATGATTTATAGAGGAGACTGCCCAGTTATCATATCAGTAATAAACTGTCCATGCTGTGTGGCATCTAACAGGAGCAGGGGTGAGGTCTTTGTGTAGGAAAGATGAGTGGAAGGAAGCTGTTGACTCTCATTTTTGCTCCTACCAGAGGCCCTCTCATAGCAGACACAAGCACTACTGCAGTGTGGAATCACTGGGAGATGTGTGGGTCTCTGGGAGGGTGACCTACTTTTGCTCTCCTCTTTGGTCTGCTGGAGTAGCTGTGAGTTGTGCTGCTGAGCACACAGCATGTAATACTGTTATCCCTTCTGACTGCAGGTGCAAGGCTCCACAAGCTGCTTCCAGTGAGGGATGTACAGATGCTGCTTGAATGTTCTTTATTATGAATGCATATGTCTTCTCAGCACTGACTTACTCCAAAATGTATTCCCAAGTCTATTTTATACTGGGACTTTATTGATTCTATTAAAAAAACTGCAAACTGTCAACTGTATGCTTTGATTTTTGTACAGATTAGACAAAAGAGATATAATGTGTTCATTGGTGAGCTTTAGAGTAGTAATAAATAGTGATTCCCAACCTGGGGTCAGAAGACAATTCTGAGGAGTCACACGCTGATGAACTGGATAGGAAAGCATAAAAAACTATTTCTGCTGCACCAATTGTGTTCGTTTTCAGACTTTTAATCTTTGCTTTTTTTTCCAAGTGCATTTCTATACAATTATACCTTTAACAAATATTCAAATATAACAAGGTATTTGGTACAAGTAGACATAGATTCGTTTTAAGATTTAAGAACTAAAGGATACTGCATGATGTGATAACAATACTTATTTAATAAATTATATTCTCGTTCTGCATACTGGGTCACATCCAAAAGCCCTTGACACGTGACCTTTCTGAGTTTAAAACCCCCATTGCCAGAAGCTGTTTGCAGTCATGCTAACATCACTACTGACTTATTTAGTATCTCTGCTAATGCACATTAGCCAGTGTAGCTAATGTCTCAGCCTAAGCATTGCTCCTGGGGGGTGATACGCCTTCCAGCATCAGCATAACTTGGGAGGGTGGGGAAGATATTTCCATGCCTTTAATTTAGATTTATGTTTTTATGGTCTTCTAATAAGAAGATGTTACTTAAATGTAGAACCCATGAAACCCCCTCAAAACTCTAAAAGGGTTAGGAAGAAGAGCACAAATGCATTGACATGAAAACTCTGTTCTTCTACATTAAGTTAATTTTACAGAGATCTAAAACATGCAAAGAAAAGAAAAGAAAAAACACCTAATACCAATTACTAAGAAATACTAATTCACTTTATTTCTGAGAGATGAGAAAATCGATACCACTCATACCATAAATGTGAACAAGAGGCAAAAGGTGGTAGCTTAGCTTAGCATAAAGACTGGAAGCAGGTAGGACTACAGCCATGCTAGTGGCACTGTTATGCTGTAATGCTTAAAGGACTGTTAAAAACATAAATTAAGGAATTTGACAAATTGGAATTGTTTGACAAAGCCACTCTAGTTGTTTCCATCTGCTTCCAGCTAAGCTAAGCTAATCGTGTCCTGGCTCTGGCTTAATCTTTAATGTACAGACGTGACAGTGGTGGTGATCTTCTCATCTAACTCTGGTCAAGAAAAAGCACAATTCCCGAAAACTCTATTAATTTTACCAAATTAAGTCTTACCAGGTTTAAAAAATGTTTTTCTCTTAGGTGAAGAAAATGCATTTAGGTCATTAGAATGAATGCTCTACAAATTCTGTATTTGTGAATGGAACATGGTTTAGAGTCAGTCATTAACACATTATCGTCACTTAATCTTTTAGGACATAGCGTACTAATAATCAGCCTCTCTGGAGCAGCGAGTTGTTAGAAGTTTTGACCTTGGCTCCATTGTGTGTTAATCGTGTTAGGGTAAGCCTAATTGCTTAAGGAGTCGCAGGCTTTATAGCCCACAGCCCTTCAGCTCTTGCCCAGCTCCTTATCCACTGGAAGGCTCTTCAAAAGGCTGCAGTATGTTGTTCCTGTCAGTGATTCCTGTGAGGGAGACAGTTGTGACAAGATCTCATGAAGAGTGGATAGGGTGAATACCGGGTCAAAGCTTAGGCAGAAACAGAGGTAAGTACTTAGGAAGCCTGTTTTACTGCGTCAGCTTGACTAGTAGCAAATATTGAGATGACCACAAACAATCCAAACCATTGCCACCAGGTGTAAGGATGCTAAAGTTTAATGAACGATGAAACAAGGGTCACGTAGGGTCGTAGTGTTGACTGCTGAAGGTAAAACTGACATCATTACAGAGCAAAAGCAGCTGACCTCTTCAGAAAAATAAAGGATTTGGCTGAAACTGTATCAACAAAAGAACAATGTAGGCTATTCTACCAGATCCAGCCTCTTTAGCAAGAACAAAAAAGAACTTAAGAAAATAGTTTGACATTGTGGTAAATTTTATTTATTCACTTTCGTGTCTTGATCAGTATCACATTAAATATGAAGCTATAGCCAGGTGACGATTAGCTTAGCTTAGCATAAAGACAGGATGTAGGGGGAAACAGCTAGTTCAAATGTAACAAAATCTGCTTACCTGGAAACAATTTACACTTTTGTTTTGTTCAAACAAACTAGGTATGAAGTGTTATGAAGCTTTAGCTGGTATGTTTACCATGCTCACCATCTTAGTTGTGTGTTAATGCTAATATTAATGCTAATATTTGCTAATCAGCACTAAATACAAAGAACAGTAGAGGCTGATGTTTGATTGATGATGTATGTATTAATGAACACTAGTGGCCACGGTTTCTTTATTCAGTGCTAAAACAAGGCCAGATCAGCCAGAAGGCCACTTAAATGGCCTTTAAAAATGTAAAACTGCTGATAAGACAGTAGTCATTAACAATGCAGGTAACTGCTCTCCAGTGATCCTAAGCTGACTGGCTAAGTAACGGTAAACCAACAAACAAGAAACCGAGAGTGCTTTCTTGTGTACACTTGGTTTTGAACACCTTACAGTGTCTTGCTTGCAGGACATTTTGTTCATTTCAACAGTTCTTCTCAGCAAACATGTCTGGCCAACGAAGGTGAACATTTGTTTTTTGTGCACATTGTTTTGGGGGAAAAGTGGGGCAAGATGAGCTGCAGGCTTTGTTAAGTGCCCGCCCACTGAAGCACAACACACACACACACACACAGATCAGCATACATATGAGCTAAAATACCTTAACTGTAACATTAGGGATAACGCTGAGCACAAATCAAGTATTGGTTGAGCACGTTATTTTATTGGAATGATTTCTCGATGTAATATCAGTTTCTGGTTCAGATTTTAAAGCGTTTGTTCCAACACATGATGCTTTTGGACATCAAAGGATGAATTTAATATCAGATGACCAGAAACAGCTGATCTGAATGTGCCTGACTGAGGCAGCCTCCTCTCGGGACTGGCTGGACGAGACCCTGAGAAATGAGTGAGGCTGGTGTTGCTAGGCGATGGGGCTTGCCGCCGCTGAGAGAGGCGAGATGAAGGGATCCTGCAGACGAGCTGCTCCCTATTGAAGTCTGAGTCTTTGATTTTTAGACACCCCAGTTGCCTCAAATACGTCTTCTAGCCAAGGATCCTTCTATGTCTACTCACATCATGCAATCTGTAGCAAAGTCACTATGAACACTGATTTTACATGGTACTTTAGATTAATACAAAAGATTCATGCTCATTCACTTTCTGTTCATGCTAGCGTCTATAGGGATGGCAATGTTGGTCCACCGATCCACCACATTGCCCCAAACTGAATTATCTCCACTGCTTGATGGGATTGCCATGAAATATTGTACATACATTCATGGTCCCCAGAAGATAAAGCCCACATGCTTTGATGATCTTCTGACTTTTCCAGTGCCACCACGAGGTTGACATTTGTGGTTTCACTACTGTGAAATGGCTTGCCATGAAATTTGATAGACATGTTCCCCTTAGGATGAACTGTAATAACCTCAGTGGTCACAACTTCTCATCTAGAGCCATCAGCCTCAGCTGTAGCTTGTGCTTGGCACAAATTAATATTTGCATTAAATTACTAAACTAAGATGAAGAAAATACATTAGCATCACTGTGCACAAGTACAGTCTCAGAGCTTGCATGGCTGTAGACTGGTCTTGTTTAGTACTGAAAAAGATATGTTACTGTAAAAGCTCCACTTTTTGTCCTACACGACTGTGTGTTTGGCAGACTAGACTGTATTGTTGTGAAGGACTCATTGTAGAAAGCATTCCTGATTCATTGATGTTTACTAAAAATACGGTGCACAGCTGTTATTTTAAAATGAAACTTTACATTAAAGACCTGTTTAAAGATGTGTCTTCAGTAGAAACCAGTGGGCTTTGTGCTAAATGCTACAAACAGGGTTGGGAAATCATACAGTACTGAGATGCAGACTAACACAATGATGGTTCTTGTCTTTTCACAGTATTTATTGACAGTAATAAAAGTTTAGAATAATGAAAAAAACATTTAATAGTTTTTCAGAGGATAGGGGACCACATCACTGTAAAAAGGACCAGCAGACAGGTTCTTCTTACTTTCTTCACGTAATGTTTATGCCTGGAACTCAACACCCAACTGTTAACACACTGCTGCCACCATGTGGTCATTTCTGAGAGGAGCGCCTTAATATTCTGTGACATTTATCAGGCCTTGATGATGTCTTCTTTGTGTTAGGAGCTCAAGTTGCACGCTTCCTTCTTTTTCTTGTCTTTAACTCTGTGAATCACAAAAACAGATTATGTATCAAAGAATGTACAGACTGTTGACCCTGTGCGGACAGACAGCTGATAACTTACTGACTGAGGCGTTGCTTGTGTCAACGTGATGAAGTGCAGCTGCTTTATCTGTTGTGACTGCTGGCTTTGTTGCATGTAACAGGTACTTCGGAACATGCTGAGAAACAAGAAAAAAATGGATAAATCATAGAGATTAAGGCCCATGTTATGGAAGCATGTCTACAGATCAGAAGCCAAACATACAAGACGACACCTAATGATGTGGCTGGTTGGTGCCTTATTTACCAGTACATTCAGCTGAATGTGTGCATTTCTGTAATACTGTCATCAACTGAATTGTGTTTTTATATATATCGAACCTCACTAAGACAGAACTCCCCATCATCCCTGCTTCTCCATCCATCTCCCATGACCTCTCCGTCACCCTGGACTCCACGACACTTGTTCCATCTCCCTCGGCCAGGAATCTTGGGGTCATCATCACAAGCTCACCCTCACCGACCACATTGCTGCAGTCTCCCGATCGTGTAGATTCACCCTCTACAACATTCTGAAGATTAGGAGATACCTGTCGGAGCACTCGACCCAGCTGCTGGTCCAGGCGCTTGTGCTCTGCAAGCTGGACTACTGCAACTCGCTCCTGGCCGGTGTCGTGCCAAGTTAAGTCCCCCTGCCAGATTCCATATCCCCTGTCCACGGTACAGCGCGTTCATTCGACAAGAGTTGA
>JAVQJD010103189.1:0-24297 GCA_036023655.1 Nannoperca australis | reverse complement strand
CCAAACTCACAGACACAATAAAAAAAATCACTTCTTTTTTCTCTCTATATATATATATATATATATATATATATATATATATATATATATATAAATATATATACTGTATTTACATGTACCACACACAATCACAATGCCTCTCCTCAGCTTTGTCCAGTAGAATTAGTAGAGTTCCACTGTCAGTTATATGGAAATGATGAAACCACAATGAAATAGCTTTAACAGTGTAAAATGTGTAACCTCCTACTGAGAAAAAGAACCATCTCAGCAGGTGATTCTCTAAATTTTGTAAATCCACATTTTCAGATTAAACTTCTGCAGAAATGTTCATGGAAACCCACACTGAGATATTTTTAATTTATAGCCTTGAATTATAAATGTCCTGTTATTTATAATTAACAGGTTGTATCTTGGGATTACTTTTGCTTGGTGAAAAATGCTTTCATAGATGTAGGCGGCATCCGCCCCAAAAGAGTTGCTTCAGCAAATTAATAGCAGTAATGAATGCTTGTTTCTTTTCATTCAAAGCCAGAGTTAAATAGGCTCTACACAGGTCAGCCAGTTGAGCATATGTGATTTAATGATGGTGATACTTAATTTAGCTAATTCATCAATTCCTGCGCATCGATTAGATTACATTATACTGAGACAATGGGTCCCTGTGCACATGCATAAAAGCCACAGATTGAAAGGGACACAACTACAAACGATGCAGCTGACTTTGTTGTCATTTTGTGTCTCTTTGTAGCAGTTTTCTTTCAGTTTGTAGTTGTTTTGCATCTCATCGTAGTCTTTTTGTTTCTCTTGGAAGTAGTGTTGTGTCTCTTTATAGTCACTGAGTCTTATTTTACATCTCTTTGTGGTCACTTTGTGTCTCTTTGTGTCTGATTGACTTTCCAACAAGATATGTTCACAGTCATTTCAAACAAAGGGTCTGGCACAGAGGCCCCTTAACACCTTGGGTTCCTGGTACTATGCCAGGTAGGCCTGTTCAGTAATCCATCCGTATTGACAACCTTATGTAAAGTAGGTTTTACAGTGTAAATGTCCTTCATTCATCATTTTCTACCCTTCCACACCAACTTCAAGACCATCTTAGCCTTCACAAGTTGGGAAATGGAAGCTGAAATGTATGCTGTGAATTGCTCACCAAAGAAGCTTTCCAGTCTTTCACTGTAAAAAACCTCAGTGTTCAGCTGAACAAATGAGATTCACAGTGTTATATTAGATAACGTTAAATGAAATCCATTGATCAAGTTAAGTTGGTCCTTCTGCTGGGCTCCTGAAAAGAAAAATCTAATATTGTTTGTGGAATTAATGCTCCTTTGTGGGTAAATCTTTAAAACATTATTGAATGTTTGTTTGCTGCCTTTTTACTGTATCAATTTTCCTAAGCAATATACAAACATAAAGCTATGAAAAGATGCAGAGCACCTGTAGACACTGTCCACAACTACAACAACCAAGCCGAGAGTGGAGTAAAAGGCTGCCTGTTAAATGCACTGGACTGATGAATGGTGATAATAGCGGGGTGTTGCATTTCTCTGTTAGCACCTGCATCCCCTGAAATATTACTTGTCAACACTAAAGTACATAGCTGCTGCAGAAGGTTACATATACTATAGTTTTAAGTGTGAACAGGGTGTATGTGTTGGAATGGAAGAAAATAGTATTATATTTATGAAATGTAAAATAAATGTAATCACCTCTTTTTTATGCATCAGCATTTACAATTAGAAGGTTTCCACTTATTTTCTCCTCTATTCCCACAGCAGCCAACATGTTCATTGACAACCATCAATACAACTCAAATGCCCTTGAACAAGACACCAAAGGCCTGCCTACTCATTTATTGTAAATGAGCATAAGCTAAATGGATAATACTGTATGTAAATCTGTGAAAGACAGAAGTAGGTGGTGGTGAGGCATACTGATAGAAAGTCCCTGGTGGGTAGGTGGAAGACGTAACACAAAGGTGCCAAGATTTCCCACACGCGGAGAGAGAGCTGAGGTTTTATGATGATGGAGATACATTTCATGCAGCACTGAGACATATAAATGAGTGTTTTGTGCTCAAAAGGTGTTAAATAAGGGCGTAAAGACAGATGCTGAACTGCTGATGATGGTGTCTGGCCAAAAATCTGTGTTAACTGTAAATTATTCTTTTTGCCAAATGCAATTAGAATACTCAATACTTATTCTCCTTGTGGCTTTTTCACTAACTAAATGTTGTCCCCTGCTTCCTTTTGATTATAACGATGTATTAGAACTGCATCTGTGAGCACTAATAAACTTAGATCTGAACTAATCTGCATTTTTATATTATATACAATGGATTAAAGTACTATCTGCAATGTGAAAGATGTTGCATGCAGTGACGAGGGAGAATTATTACTCAACTCTGCAGTTCCCCTTAACTCTATGTGTTTTAGAGTCTTTCAGCTCATTGTTTTGGATTTTAGGCCTAAAACTTTACTGATTTAGTTCACTCTCACCACTCTCATCAACCTCGTTTGCAGCAGCACTGATATATCCACTGTAGTGGAAGTGAATGGTTGGTGAACATACAACAGGAGTAACAGAGCTTTAAGGAGAGCGAATATGAGCCAAAAACACCAAATTAATGCTTGCTCTGTATCTCATGGATGTTTTAGTGGCCATATCAACTTTATTCAGTTATAATATATGAATATTTTCCCAATTTTGTAAAACATGAAGAAATATAGCTAAATAAATCATGGCTACGATACATATCCTGCATTCCTTCAGAGTGTTTGTGGTGTGCATTCTCAAAACTTGAGGCCATGAATCTATCAAGATGCAATTAAGCACATCAGAGCAGACTGAACAACAACAATAGTGCTATGAAGAGAAACCAGCAGAGCTTGTTGCTGCTGCTATGCCCTTATTAAAAATAGTAACCCTTAGCCTTCATCTGTGTAGATAGTTACACAGAGTAAAAACAAATCATGCAAACACATTGCAACTGCTTCTCTGTCCATACATGCTGTGAAAAGCAGGTATATCATGAGCTTATGTCTTTTCTAAGTCATGGTGTTTGGTGATGTCCTCTTCGTAATGTCTGTCTACAGGTTATTGGTGAAGCCAAAGACAAATCTTCACACTGGACAATAAAGTTCCCAACTAAAGAAAAACCTTGAATTAAAAAGAAAATGAAAAATGTAATTTCTGTTGAAAAACAACTGACAAGTTTAATATCCAAAACAATGTGATTTTCCCACAAATGCCTCTGAGGTTTCTCTAAGTCAATACAGATTCAAAGTGTCTCTGTGACAGAGTATGTAAACCTGATTGGAGCTGGTATGGATTACACAATGATATTTGGCTCAATCTATGCGGCAGCTGAGAATTTTCCCGTCTGTTTTCATCAGTGGTGTCGACGTGACAGGCAAAAGCAAATTTGGCAGGCTGACTCACGCAGGGGCTGAGAGGGGACTGGTTGCAAGGTTAATTGGCAGTGGGAATAATTGGCCACTGGGCTCAATTTGTCTGATGGGAGGAATTGGAAACCAATCTTACTGTCTGTTTGGAAGCCTTCCATGCGATTCCTCAATGGAGGCATCTTTATCTGATGCTCTCTGCTTGAGCTGCATCCTCCTCTCTGATCACACTTGATATGAATGGTTGTGCTGGTGCTGTTAATCTGCCACAAATCTGTAAACAAGTATAGAATTCTAACAGCAGCAGTTTTGGTAAGTCTTCATTTTCAAATCATTGTTTTGAAGTGTTTCACTTGCCCTTTTGTGTGCACACAGCAAAATTAAGTTAAAGACCAATTATGTTATCCGCAACCCAACCAAAATGTAAAAAAAAAGGATGGACAGGGAACTTAAGATAGTTGGTGTAGGTTATGTTATTGTAGACTTCTCCAATAATGCTGTTTAAAATGTAAAAATGCGAGAATCCTCTGGCCTATGAAGGTGTATGTTCGATACAGGGTTCTTTCAGAGAAATTGAGTGGGCTTTTTACTGCAGACCCTCTCACTTTTAGCTGCTTGCTAAGCACAGGCTTGCCTCAAGGGCATGATTTGCCTGCCTTTCTGTTGATGGCTATTTGTATCTACAACGAGAGGATCAACAGAATCAGCATGTGAAATTGATTTTTCTCTCTGACTACATGTAAATGAACTTTACAATGATTTTCAACTTAAAGACGATGATGCAAATTTAATGCCGTTTTGGCCTGGTTTTTATACTCTAATTCTTCTGAGGCATCCTAATGTGATGACATGTGCCAGACTGTGCTTCTCCTGAGATAAAATTGAAATATTCAACACAAACGCTTTGAAATTCTGAGGTTCTGAATCAAAATTGACATATCCATACCAGTGTAATATTTGAATATCATTTGATGCTTGAGTGATTGTCTGTTGTGAAACATTAAACATGAAGGTAGACTATACTGCATACCACAACACTTTAATCAAATACTGAGTCTTTGATGCTCAGTTAGTCAGAGATCAATAGCATGGAGGATCCTTATAATTCAAAGCTCCTGAACTTTGACTGAACTTTGTTGTAATAATATGCAACAGTTGTTGGTAGAGTGGGGTCCCTCAGGGATCCTTAAGAGGCTCCCAGGGGATTTCTCAGCTAAATTAAAAGCAGTTTATTATGTTTTCCTCATCAATTGTTTCCATGCCATCCTGTATTTTTTCTCTCAACCTATTCATATACATAGGCCAATTCTACACTAAATTATATCCAATAAACTATGTACATTTTCACACAGATAGAGAGATATTAAAATACACAACTAATAATATACCTTCTGTTTAGGAAACATGATAAATGTTTAAAAGTTTACAAATGTAAGCTTCAAAACTGTAGATGATACATATTTGTTATTTTAGTTTCTTATTAGGATTGCATAGAGATCGGTACTTTTGTAAAAAAATAGTAAGTAGTTATAAATGAGTAGAAATACTAAGGGGCCCCATATACTGCCCTGTGGCATCTCAGTAACACATACAAAGGTGTTTTTGCTTTGATAGCATATTGATTGATTTATAAGAAAGCCTGTCTTGACTAAACAAAAATTCAGTCATTCAAAGTGTCAACCACTTTACAAAAAAATACTTCTATGAAATGTGTTTAGAGGCATTTCTTCAGTAAATTCTGGTCTAATAATAAAATGGTTCTATTCCATGTGTCGCTGGAGTTTTGACCTCTACAGTAAAATGTAATAACAATGTCACCTTTGACAAATTATACAGAAATGTTCTATTAAATAGCTGCTCTCAGCGTGTTCAGTCAGTTCAGTTAGTTTTTTTCTAGTAACTAAGACATAAGGAGTTGTGTCCTGCTGTGCGCCGACAAGAGTAAATAGAAAAAGTGAAGAAAAGGAAAGGTGGTGAAAGAGGAAAATTAAACAATCATGTTCTTATTGTGAACGGCAGCTTCATTTGTAAATGTCATGGGATACAAACTTCATAATGGTAGTTTAATTTTATGAAGCCTCAGAGAAACAAGACGGGTGAGACGCTGCAGGAAAACAAAATGAAAAGTAAAAGATGACACTAAATCTCACAGCCAATGTTTTAATAGGTGAAACAAAAATACATATTTGAAAGTGTAGGCTACATTATGCAATTGTCCTAAAGTAACACATAACTAAAATGCCTTGCAGAATGATTTGCAGATGATCTTGTCTAAACCTCCCCACCAATGTGACATTGATTGCAAATGTCTTGTCAAATACATTTTAAGCAGCTGGTTCGTTTTCTCAGATTGTTCAGTTTGAATAATCTTAAACCATCCAATATTTCACAAGAGAAACTTCCAGTAAAAAGTAAAAAAAAACATAATTTTGTGTAGCAGTTTATGTATGTTTTTGTCCCATTAATTATCTTGTGATCCTCTGAGATTTATCTTGTGACCAGAGCTGCAGGAAAAACCCTATGGTGTGTAAACTTCAGCATCAACTGAGGATTAATTGTCTGGTTTCCCTGTGTGCTTTATGGACTACCAATCTAAGCCCTCATCAAGCAGTTAAACTCACTTGGTAAAAACTGCAGAAGAGTTGAGGTCTATACAGCACAGATCAGGAAAAGAACTAGCTGAACACAAGAGGCTGTAAGCTACTTACTTTGGTGGTATTTAATTCTTTTTCTTATTCATTGTCTCTAACAAACTTGTTTGGTCATGTTTTGTGTGTTTACATTTATTACCTTAATTATTGATTGTTTGATTTGACCAAGGAGTCCCTCTGATAAGAACCACTTTATAAATGGTGGTTGGAAATGGAGGCCAGTGTTCACCAACTTGTCAGTTCAGTATTAGGTACACCTTTAATCTATTTCATAAAATGTGTTGTTGTAGGCCATTTGATTTGTCTGTTAAGTGGTGCACCTGAGGTAACATTCTGCACAATTAAGGATAAATTCAGATGTGATTCTCTGTTCCACGAGACATGTATACCAACAGTTTTTGTCAGCCACATTATTTGCTGTAAACCCTTGAAACAGGGGCCAAAATAACGGCCATTTGGCCTGTAGCATCAATTATCACACCACCATTAAAGACACTAAGGTCATTTTTCCTGTTCAAACACTCAGTGGAACACTGTGACGGATGCTGCTCTGCTCAGTTTTACTACACACCATACATAAAATATGTAGTATATGTGTTATAGTTAGGGACGGTGGAACCCCAGTAAGCAGACATTTGTAAAACTTTCACAATATTATTATTATATCTTCACTGGTGGCGGTGAGGAAAGGGCGAGAGGGGATAGTCCGAGTCGTGAGATGATGTAGAGCCAGAACTAATCCTTGTAGCAGCTGAAGCAGGGCAGGCAAGGCAGAGCAGACTGGGCTGGAAGGTGGCGAGCTGGGCAGGCTGAAGACCAGGCACGGGTAATTCTGTAGAGCAGAGAAACAATCGTCAAAACAGGCAGATCAAAAAGTCACAAAACACAAACTAAAGAGCGTCTTAGGTCTAGCAGTAGTTACCACACTGGCGAAAGGAACGATTTGGCATTGGACTGGATGTTTGAGAGCTGCAGCGGTGATTAGTGGATGAGACACAGCTGTGCAGGTGAGTAGATAGACAGCTAGCATGGACACACAAACACAGAGAGACCTACTGAGACAAACAGGAATACAAGGGAGGAAGAGGGGAGCAGCCAACACCATGACACTCTGATGTACATTGTAAAACTTCTCTGATGTTTCATTAAGATCTACGACCAAACTGCTGCTTTAATGGGAAATGTGATAGTGCTGACAGTGTGGGGGAGTCAATAACATGTGCATTAAGATTTGTAGGCTACATTTTACATCTTCGACTCAAGTTCAACATGTGCTAACAGAAATATAAATACCAGCATAACTTGGCATCAGTGTCTTTAGTGGAGAGTTGATATAGAGATAGATTTTGATGAAAAGCGAAAGGCAATTTGCATTTATCACTGCATTGCGATGTTCCTCAGTAATGATAATATATTCTGGATATTTATAGTGCAGGGAACTGGATATTTTTCATTTTCAATCAAATTCCTGAGGCACTTGTACTTAGGTGCATCTGGGGATTTATTTACTCTTCTTCCATAATTCAGCTGACATATAAAATCAAATGTGATAAATTAATTTAAGATGAAGTTGAAGATGAAAGTTAAGTACTTTTTTTTTTTACAATACTCCGGGCCCTGTTTTAGTGATTACACAGTGTCATTTATTAGGCTTTTGCAAATTAACTTTTGCACAAACCTCAGCAACAGAATTCAGACACCAGTTCCGCTGAATAAGCCAGTCTGTGAAAGGTAGAGTTGTAGAGAAAAAAGTGTTAGACAAGGCTTGGAAACTTTTTCACATCTTTCTCTGATGTGTCTTCATTTCCGGTGTCTTTGAACACGTTCAGACATTAACATGTTCTCTCTTTTGCTCATTTCAATATCTTCTCTGTCTACGTTTTTAAACTAATCCAAATGACAATGGCGGTATTTTAAGTATTTAATTACTTAATATACAAAGAATCAACATTATTAGTAATAGATTGAACATGAGTAACACAAGTATGCAATGTAGAAGAATTGGAGTTAAAATTTGTTCAATGTCATTCCCCTTGTAGAACAATTTAGTTCATTATAATGCAGTTGTGGGATGTTCACCTCACACTTACTTTCTGCTCCAACGGTAGCAAGTCAACCTTTCATCCAAGAGCTCTGCTAAACAATGCTTCCCTAATCATTAAAGTGGCTAAGCCTGCAGATGAGCTCATTGGGTATAACGCACCCGTCACAGTAATCATTACTGACAGGACATGCAGCTGCTAATGATCTTCTCTTAATCACACTTAATCAGGTAATAATGATTTCGAGGTGAGAGATGAAGTGCTTGCTCTCTGCTTTCGCCATGGAGAGGCCTTGATTCACTTGACTGGTTTGGGTGTCAGCAGGGGGGCTGAAGGGGGCGTCCCATTCGTATGCTGCACTTCTCCCCGACTTGCAGGGTCACTTGTTGGGATTGGAGGGAGGAGGGATTTATGAATTAGACCTGAATCATAAAGGACTGCTGGGACACGGGGCAGCACAAAAGAAAAACAAAAGCGAAGTTTACTGCAGGCAGGAGACCATGAAGCACTACACAGACATGTTGAAAGTTTGGGTATTTTTAACACTAAACAAAGTTTATTTACTTGCACGCCAATACTCAATAGCCAATCTTAAAGTAATACTTCAATGCCACATTTCCTCTGTAACTGATTTTACGTGTGTATTCTGTACTACAAAAGCTGAGAGATGATATAAATGGACCTAATAAATAAAAACCTAATCAAAACTCATTTACAAATCACAGCATTCATTTAAAAAAATGCATATTAGGGATGCAACTAACGATTATTTTAACACATTGATCAATCTTGTTCTTTCGTTTCAATCAATCGTTTGATACTTATACTTATTTCTACAAACGCATTTACATGCCACAATAAATTGAAAGATTGAGCAGCCCAAGGTTATGCTTAGACCTACTCTCATTACAACCATCGTCTGTAAGCAGACAATGACATAAAGACATAATGCCACCAAAAGGGTCCGATGTCTCAAAAGTCACTGTTATCATTGGCTTAAGTTTAAATTAAAGTCTGGGTTAAATAAGATAACCTGAATAGAAGACACCACTCTGACCTCCACAATTAGTTTTTCCATGTCAAGCTATTGTCTGATTGTAATGGTATCCATCCTTTCATCCATTTTCTAAACCTATTATTTCCATTCAGGGTCACGGGGATCTGGAGCCTAACCCAGCATGCATTGGGCATCAAGCAGGAAAACACTGTGGATAGCTCGGTGGTCAATCACAGAGGTAAAACTGAGACAAACAGAGAGAGCAGAGCCAAGTTCACACCTACAGGCAATTTAGAAGATCCAATTATGGACGAACGTCTTTGTGTAGGATTTCTCCAGTTGCTAATGTTTACTCCCACACTGCAAAAACGCTCATGTAATATTTCTAAATCTTTTTTTTTGCACAAGAGCATATAACAAGAGCATATAACTCATCAGGGTTTAAAAAAAAAAAAAGTTTAATAAAAAAATTACTTTTACTTCCATATTACTTTTGCAGAACAGTGGTCACTGTGGCAACAAGTAGTAACCAAATGGCACACTGATTTTCTCCACATTTCTTTAACATCTCAAGGCTGTTGCTTTAATTACATCATAATTAGTAACTTTACTGAGAGTGTGTTAAACAAAAGCAAGAAAAAAAAGAGTGTGTTTGGAGTGTGCTCGCTTTTTGTGAGAAGTGCATCAACATTTGTCTGTGACATGCTAAAATGTAATGTTAGCACAGGTAGATAAAAGTAATTAAGTCAGCTAACTCACTCACAATTCAAACACGCAGCAATATCTAACAAATATTTGCTAACATTTGCCAGTTGTAGTACCCAACCAAGTTAAGACTGTAGGGACAAATCCTCATGCATGTATTGGTGGGTACCAAATACGTATTAATCCACAGCTGAAAATAGTCCCTCCAAAACACACATTGTACTCATGTTAAAGTAACAATGAAAGTTTATAGTTGTGACTTGTCTTTTAACATTGACGTCTTTGTAAGAACCAATGGGCTTTGGGCTGAGAGCCACAGACAGGTTAGGGAAGTCAGAACAACATTGTTGACTTTGGTCTTTTCATGGGAGTTTAAAATGATAACATACTGCAAATATTTGACTTACTGTCATGAGACCTGTTGGACCAGAATGCCTGGAAGTTTTGTGCACATTAATCCTCTGCTCAAAGAGTAAAATCCCGACTCTTTTTACCACTCTGGATAAATCCAAGAGCCTTTATCACTGTTATCACACTCTCAGTGGTCACACAGCCTGGCAGTGAACCGTGGCCTTTACTAATTGTAAACTCAATGAAGCATTCTTAACAGATGCTGGTGGAACGACTCCATTAGGCCTTACAGGCGGCTGTCGTCCACATATCAAAGCCATGAAAAGTCAAAGTGTCATTATCACACGGCTCAAACCACATCTATCCACTCGCCAATTTAATTCTTATTAAATGCACATTATAAGTGGAGATGGATGGTCTTGGTCGACTGGAGTTACTGCTTTAGAAAGACTTTTGGTAGGACACACGTTCACAGGACACAGCAGTACCAGAATAGTTTTTAAAATGCTATCCATAAAGTATTTATAAACAGACAGATAAAGCCCATAATGTTGCCAGTGATGGAAATATGGGATATTTACAGCTGTAGGATGTGATTTGAATGGATTTCATGGATAAAAGGTGGTCCAGAATGTGTGCAGACCCTCTGTAGGGAGTGATTGTGCAGGAAAAACAAAGCTGTTAGAGTCCTGTGTTGCTCTGCCAGCTTGAGTGAGAACAAATGCACATGACACAACAAATAGGCTTTGGGCTGTGTGATGCAGAGGTTATACCAAATGACTCCCGGACCACAGTCCCTTATCTGTATGCAGCTTTTTTATTTTATTTTTTTATAAATGAGGGATTAATTATTGCCTCAAAAAAAAAAGAAAAAAGGAGGAAGCTGCATTCAGAAGATAAATCTACTGTAGCACTTGCCCCCCTGAGGGTCCCGTGAAAAAAACTAGAAAAAAGAATGGGTGTAAGATTATTTAGTAAAACAGTAAAGTAAATAAAAACAGGCAAAACACAATTTAACTCATATTTTTTCTTTAATTAGTAAAACCAAATAGAAACAATTACGCTTGCAAATTTCTCAACTGGAGAGTGATGAATGTTTTTGCAGTTGTTGTTTGTTTAAATGATAAATTGATACACTTTATAAAGTCATTATCGTGCAATTATCATTTTCTGTTTCAGCCATCCAAAACAAATCACATTGAAAATAATCCTTTTAATATCTTTATAATATCCATGAGATTCTGCACCACGCCATTATGTCTTTACCCTATCTTTCCGTTTCCTCGTACTGCGTGACCCCGAGTTACCTCTAAAAGGCCCTTTCATGATCTCCAGCACCGCTGGTATTTCAAACAATCATGTGATTTTGACAAGGTGTGTGGCAAGCCTCCCTTGTGTGTGTAACAACAAGCCAGCTGCTCCTCAGGGATATTACCGCAGACAATCTTGCTTGCATATTCATTAGACAATGTTGGCGCGCATGCATGCACGCGCTCACTCACACACACACACACACACACACACACACACACACACACACACACAAACGATCATCATATACAACAATGCTCCTCTGATCAAAGAGAGCTCATTATCTCCCTGTCCTGCTGCAGAGTTCTGCTGAAATAACCAATCAGTTGAAGCTTTCAGAGTTCGGTTCTCTTTCTGCCTGTCTCAGCACACCATCTCCTCTTTTGGCTGGCAACACTTTAACCAAGGCACATTTGATTCCCTTCCTCTCACCAAATGTTGATTTGAGAGTCTGTTCAGCGAGAGCTCTTTGATTGCATTAACGATAAATGAGAAAGTGTGTCTGATTTATCTCTAGTGTACCGTTTGATTCTGCTGCGATGAAGATTTCTGTCTGATAATCAGCCTCTTGAAATGAGTGGTCAAATCGTTCCTCAAGATGTCCAATTTGATATGCGTGGGTTGGCATTAATGCATATGTGATGACTGTCAATTTCTGAGAAGTGAGAGTGAGATTTGACCCGGATTATCCACTTTTGGCGATGCCTGAATTATTGCGATAATCACAGATCAGATTTGTCAATTGACTCTCCAGACAGACCTGCAGCAGATCTGCTGATGGCGACACCCACACGCACAAAGCAACTTGTGCAAAACTGTGATGTCGTTCACTTTCCATCATTAAAGTGACACGCAGACAGCACTTTAGTGTGTCTTGGTTCCATATTCAGTGAATTTCTGGTTGAAAGAGGACTATAACCAAAATTGCAAGGGCACCCAAAAATGTATAATCAAGTCTTGTGACATCTCATGTTTGAAAGATTTTGTGATGAATTGTGGAGGGCGGATTTGATTGGTTAGGGTAGATTGTTTGGGTTATTTTCCCCTGGAAATAAAAGTAAGGGTTTTATGATGCAGAAATATAAAGGAAGAAATTCTCTTTCAGCTCTTTCAGGTAGGTTATTTTTATAATAGAAACAGTTGTGGAAGGCTATAAAAATGATTTACAAGTAGCAAAGCCACAATGTAAAAAAACAAGGTGTTTCTGCTGTGAAAACCACAATAAAATACATGAACGAGTGATTGAGTGACATGAATTGAACTGTTTAACATCCAAAATATCAGAAATATTGTGAAAAATGCGAATCACAATTTCCCAAAGTGCAAGTTCACATTCAAGTTCCTTGTTCAGTCCAAAACCCAAATATATTCAGTTTACTATCGTAGAAAACAAACAAAAGCAGCAATTCCTTAGCATTTTAGAGGCAGGAACAAGGAAGTGCTTGTCATTTTTTTCTTCAAAAGCAACCTAAACCTCTTAATCAGATATCACAATTGTTGACAATCAACCTTCTGTCAACCGACTAAGCGATTAATCAACTGATGTTCTTTTGCAAAGTAAGACAAAAGTACATTACATGACCAGTGAAGACGACTATTTTAACAACATTTTAAGTGTGAAAAAGAGTGTGAGTCGAAAACACCTCCAGTGTAGAGTAACTGTAGGGTTCCATGACAGCCTGTATTATTTAAAATACCAATATGCCTTTTATAATCATCATTTTCTTAACATTAATTAGATTTGACCTAGAGTTTGAGGAGCAAGTTGTGTTAACTTGCCAACTCAATGATGACACTATCATGAAAGACAACAGAGGGAAACACTGGATCAAATAACCTGCTGTAACTGTGACTACAACTGGCGCCTCAGCTGTGCAGATGGACAGAAATGAAGTAGCCTGCAGTGTGAACACCAGCTGAGACTTACTGTTGATGTTTAGTTGTTTACTTGCTGAACCTGTTTGCTAGTCGATCATAATCAGCTGGGTATAAAGGTCACAAATAACTACCTGCACAGGAAAGAGAGAGATTTGAAGTCATGTTTCATGCACATGCACAGGTTCAGCAGGGAGATAAGAGGCTTAGGAGCACAGGATAACACAGACCAATATATTCACAAACATCCTTGTGCATATAAGGTGCTGATACGTTCATCATTTTCATAGGTTGTGCACATGTTCCAGAACTGAAAGTAGGAGACAAACACTGTTCTGGGGTTTTACATTACTGCAGGCTTTTTTGGCTATTGTTGACTGATCTTCCTCCACTTGAAACAGCAGGCTTTTTATTATTGTTTATTTGCCTTAATTTGGTTGTATTTTCCCCAGTCCAGTCAGCTAAAGGTTTTCAGCATTCTCCCAGAAGCGGAGCCCTCCCGGTGTGTTTCAAAGCAATTTGGTTCCACCTGAGGAGACACACATGCTTGCTCAAATGCAGAATCAATACTAATCGACTTTAAGGGAGGGGGTGAAGCATGTCTTCAAGTAGATGTTGCAGCCTGGAGATAATATTTTAGCTGAGTTGAAGTGTTCGGACGGTGCTGCCGTGGTCACCGTCAGGTTTATTGATGACCTTGAGGCGCTCGGTGTCTCTGTGTTTCAGTCTTATTCATTATCTCGCTCCCCTCCAAGAGCTTCACTGCCATTGCTCAGTTTCTTTTTCCTCAGGCCCGTATCAATAATCTGAGATGGATTGAATAAATGCAAGACGCAGCTCAGTAGTCAACATTTTCAAGGCTCATGTTAGGATCTAGTAGATGGAATATTGATCCCAAATGATGCCGTGATTAAAAGTTAACATTTGCTTGAATGACTTGTGCTAATCAGTCTTTAAAGACTGGGTGGCCATCTTGATCGAGCATCTTGCTCCACTGCACAGTGACACATTTGCAAGCTTTATCTGCAAATTGATTTTCATTCCCATCTGGTTTATAAAATGCGTGCTGTAGAAATATTACTGTAGTGTTTTTACCACTTAAAAATGGACTAACAAAGGTTTTGTTTATGGTCAGTGATTTTCATGTATTGAAAGAAAGAATTCCCTTCCTCATTAAACTTTGGCAAAACCAATTTTGAAAAAATATTTTCCCCATTTTACTTTGAAAGCTCAAATTGCGTTTTGGTGAGGATGGGTGGAAATAGAGACGTTTCAAAACGCAGACACCCACGTTCGCTTCCTGATTAGGTCTTATCCACGACGTGTCCTTCCCTGATTGGTCATGCCCCTATCACATGACCTTATCCCAGACGAAAAGCCTTGACTACCAGTGGTTATCTCAACATGGAAACAAGTTCAACACTTCCTTTCAGTAACAGTTCCTCCTCTTCGTTGGTCAAAGCATAGAAATCTCTGATCTTACTTTTCTCCATTGTTCTTCGTTCGTAGTATTTCCTACAACTAAACAATCAGTCTGCAGAGTGGACAATGTGCTTCCTGTGTGCACGGCATGTGCAGTGCACATGAATGGTCATGTGATATGTATTTTCAGTCATGTAGTATGGATGGAGATTATATCTGGCTCCACAGGGTGCCTTTAAATTACATTTCATTATCGATCAAAAGGTGTTTGATACATTGTCATACTTATCAACTGCCACCTCATGTAAACTGTATATAGCTGTATTGGTATCTAACCAGCTGAACGGCTTTTTCTGTCTTCATTTAATGTATGAATAACTGCTTTTCATTTAGAAATACATTTTGAACCCTCACTCTGATCTCAGACCAGCATAGTTATGGTCCCAGGATTAGGATTCAAATTCTTTCTCACTCCACCTCAGTGTTGGCATCGACTTTTTGTCATTTCGGGTGGTCTTGACTACAGCGCAACATAAAGTACATCACACTGCATCCTCATCATTCTTTAATTCATTAAAACTAATTACTGTGGATAACTTTCCAAACACAGATGACACAATCTGATAATTAGCAATTACAGCTTTTTTCAGATTTTCTTCTCTGGTTTTGACACATCAGCGGGGAACATCAGGTTTGGTTTTCATTTTTCCCCTTCAGAACAAAAAGGAAAGGCTTCTTTATAGACTCTTGTCAAAAACAATCAATGTTCAGTACAGGCAGAAATTCATCAACTGACAGCAGCTTCAATAGTTCACAATGCGGTGCAGACGAACAAGATGTTGTGTTTTGAGTAACGAGCGGGCGTGACCTGCCTTCTTCTACCCCGAAAACAGTTGCTTTAAACCATTGATCGTTCTTACATCCTTCTTTCGGGAGCTGTTGACAGTCATTCTGGGAAATGTAGGATCTCACTGACCAGGAAGTCAGTAAGTAGACAGATTTTCAGTACAAAATAACTGAATAATGTGAATATCACTTTGAGGAAGGTAATCCTGCTATCCTGCAGGGCCCCTTTGAGGAACTTTGACACAGTGAAATCATTACTTACTTCTTACTTCCAAAGCTTTGCATTTTCTGCCTGCAGCGAATGTGAAAAGATGATCTTCTGGTTACGTGCCCACATTTCTAACCTTTCTACCTGAGATTTCTAGGATTTTGCTACTTGGCACAACACACAGCATGCACTGCCAGCTTTCACAGTAACAAGCCACAAAGAGACTTTTTGGAGACATTTAGGCTTTAAATTGCCTTCTGGCAAAATTGTTCATCCATGCAGGTTACTTTACAAAAAAAACCACCTGTTAGTCATTGGTGAAATTATAAGGTTAATATCCATAACCTTAGCTTTATGTATTGTACATTACCCTACAAATTGATGTTACCCCCACTGGCTTAAAGCCATTTACACTAATAACTGCATTACAAATGTAAAGTTATTAATACAATTATCACTACATGTATTTGTTCTTTATGGTCTCCCACTGGTCACGTTATCCAAAAGGACAAACAAATCAATTAAAACTACATGTTTTTGACAGCTAAACTAATATTTTATTGTTGCTAAGAGATCACAGCTGTAGTTTTTATCCACACTGCCAAGAATTTTAAAAATGAAACACTCATTTCTTTAAGGTTTTCTGCCAGCTTGCATGCCTGCATGAACTAATACTTGGCAGTTCATGCTCATGACTAATCTTGGAAATGTAACCATTAAGTAAAAACTCATATTATGCATGCCATGTACATTACCATTTGTGGCCTGTATTTAAGGACTTTTAATTTGTATTAAAGGCATCATTTTTAAATAATTTCTTAGTCATATAGATATTTGTCCTTGCACCAAACAAAAACTTGGACCCCAGAGTGCCGACAGACCCTGTCTTGACAAATTCCCATTTAGAGCAGCGCAGCATATTGTCAGTAGTGGAAAGTGTTGATTGATGGGAAGTGATGCATTTAGGGGCCTCTCAGCACACCCAGGATGTAGACAGGTGAGGTTAAAATCCTGTCACTCAGCAGTTCAACTTCCATTACTTATTCAACACTGCTGCATTTGGCTGGTGCAACACAGACGTGGATGAACGCAATTAATGAAGCTATCTCTTCAGGATTAAGCAGTGCAGCACACACAGCTTGACCACAGACGTCTGTACCTTAAATGGATTCCTGCTGTATAATATCCCAGCATTCTCAAAACTGGGCTCATGTTATCTCAGTGATAGAATGCCTAGAGGATAAACAGTTTCTCCTGCCCTTCAGGCAAAGCTTATTTTTCTGCATTTGTTTCAAGATGACTCAGTCAGCACATAGCGCCGAGCCGTTGCAGGACAGTCAGAATTGGTGGGGTAGAAACACGCCGATACTGCAACAATCACAGGAATGTATGAGTTAGGTGAGATGTAGCCTTGTGTTCACGCTGTTAGTGTGAGATAAGACAAGGCCAATTTCATATTTTTACCTTGTTGACAGTGGCTGGCAAGTTTTATTCCCGCTGTCTGGTTTGGCTATTGCTCATGTGTCAGAAGTGAATTCCACTTGGCAAGATTCACAAACTTAGGCTTCACGTTCTTTTGTTGGGTTTCTTCACAAAATTCTGCTTAATAAAATGGGGAAAATATACGTGCTCTTTTCAAAACTGCTTTTGATCAAAAAAACACAGAAAAAGTATAATAAAGTCTGCTAATGTGAAATAATGAATACACAAGATGTTTAAAAAGCGCAGTATTCTGACTCCATCATTGCAAAATGCTATGAAGATGATGATATTTTGTCATATGTATGCAAAGAAATGTGTCTGCATGTAAAGACTCAATAAGGAATCACATTAATAAATGTACATTTTTATTGGATATCAATAGTATTGTTATTAAAGTCTTGTTAATTCAATCAAATGTTGCACAAGACAAACATCGCAGTACGATGCAGAACTCCATATACTCGTGGACAATGTTGTAATATAAATATATATTTTATCTTTTTCTTATTTATCATATTTTTTATTAGGTTTTTCTTTCCCTTTTATTTTCTATTTTACTTTTGCTCTTGAAGTTTGTTGACATCAATCCACATGTGTTACCCACATTTTCCATTTAAGCATAGTGGTCTATAAAATGTCAGAAAAGAGTGAAAAATATTCTTTGAGTCCAGGGTGACGTCTTCAGATGTCATGTTGTGTTTGACCAACAGGCTAAAACCCACAGATATTCAATTTATAATAATGTTAAACATAGAAAAGCAGACAATCGTCGTATCTGTAAAGCTGAAAACAGCAATCTTAGGCATTTTTCCTCGAAAATTACTTTTAATAGTCTTTACAGTTACGTTAATCGACTGATCCAATCATCGTTGCAGCTCTAGAAACAAACCAGCGCTAATCCCAATAGTTTTACACCATTTGGGGTTGACTGGCTCTCTTTTAGATATGTCACCTCGTTACCCCCTCGTCTTCTGAAATGTTTTAATAGCAACTGGAGAATTAGTGTCACCAACTGTTTATTTCAAGGCACCCAGCTAGTGGATGGAACTCGCACATTAGTTAACATTTTATTTTGCCCATTTGTCGGACGTTATGTGTAAAGAAACTTACATTCGTATGGACTTTCTCTGTCTAAATAAAACCTTTCTTGATCACTTTCTTTTTTCAGGTGTCGCTCATTACAAGAGCATTGTATACTGTATAGGTTCATGTCAAGTCCATCCAGCAGAGTCACAATAGGGTCACAACTCAGCATATAGTGTTAGTGTATTGTATTTTAATGACAATCTACAGAAAAATGAAATACTTCCAATGATGGATGTATGGATGGATACATGTTGTATTCTGATGTGATTTGACATTTGTTATGTTAATGCCCTGAAGTTGCCTCACAGTGCAGAGTTTAACGTAATTCAATTATTCATCAAAAACATTGAGATTTTTGATTTGGACAAACTCATGAGCTTGTTGGAGCTCGCTAAAGTTGAAACAAGTCAGTGTCCTTAATTTAAGCTAACATTTGTCTTGTCTCTCGCCCTCTGCCTCCCTCTCTCTTTCTCTGTCTGTCTCTCTCTCTCTCTCTCAGCACTGGCTGGAGCCCAATAAGCCCGTGGCGAGGCAGATGAAGTGTAAGTCTCACTTCTGCTCCCTTTATTTTTTTCCCTGTGTGTTCTGCATCAGTGTACGTGTACACAGCAATGTATGTGTGTGTGTGTGTGTGTGTGTACTCAAGTGTGCACATTTTTTGCGTGTATATTTGTGTGTGTTCATGCCTTGCATGCAGGCCTGCATTTGTCTCCCGAGAGTCGCTTCAGAGTGAGGGGGTCAAGCTCTACAGCAAACAGGCACACCACAGGGACTCTGACACACACAGGGTCATGACAGCACACATGCAATAGTGTTAAAGCCACTGAGTAAAAAAAAAAAAGATTCAAAATTCAATATTCATTATGTGTTGTAAAGAAAAAAACAAATTGGAAGAAACTTGCAAATGCATTTAAGGAACTTCTCTTTACTTATACGCAGGTTTTAGGGCCTTATTACCCACTACATCCCCAGGACACATTGCTCACATTACCATTTGCCACGAGTAGTGACAGAGCCAGACAAGGACCGACTGAAACACCACAGGGAGACAAGCAGAGACACAATAAAGGCAGACAAATTGACAAGACCAGAGTTTCTCAGGAACACAACCAACTGCCAGAGGGACAAAATGAAAATAAACACACAAAGTTAAAAACAAAGACATGATAGAGAACTAATTTCACCAACTTTATACACTGCTTGGTAGCTCCATTCATAGTAATACAACATAATTTATTAGTTGATTTATATTTTATGTTAATAATCTATATCTGAAAAGTAATTAGTAACTAATGTTGTCACATAAATGCAGTGGAGTAAAAAGTACAATATTGGCTTCCAAAATGTATAAAGTACATAAAACCAAGTAAAGTACAGGTACCTCAGTATTTTACTCTCTGCCAGTCAATAAGAACGTGACATTTGACTGTGACACAAGTAATGAAACATCATAGCACTTTTATACTTTCAAAAAATGCAGATACACTTTATTTTTAGAAGCAAATGTTTTATTCCCTTCCTGGAAAAGAGTAACTCAAGGAACAAGAGGATTTGCTTCGCTACATAAAAAGTTAAACACATGTCGCTTTGTCAGCCACATTTTATAGAGGGGTTTGGTTGCCACACAAAATCAAGAAGCAAACCAATCCAGTGCACCTTGGTGTCCCCCTCCTCTACTCTTCTTTTACACTGATACATTTCTATGTAGTGTAGAAAAGTTGCATTGGTCTTTCTTTCTAATGGACTGATGCCGAATCCTGATGTTTGCTGTTGTTGATTTTAGACAGTTGAGAAACATATTCTTCTATCGAACTTCTGATGAAACTAAAGCTTTGCTGCAGAATTATCTGTCAATTACGTGTGTTATCAGCAAAAACGTGTCTGGGTCTGAGGTCCCTTTTAATGACTGTCCTGTTCTTTCTGTAGCGCTATAAATTAATAAAGGAGCTATTAGCGGCGCATTCTGCTTTATCAGAACATGTGCGAGGATAGGATGGGGTGAGGACGAAGAGATGAGTGAAAATGAAAATGAGAGATGGAGGAAGAATGGAGGGAGAGGAGGGGAAAAGAGTGATTAAGAGGATAATTGAGACGAGAGAGGAGACAGTGATAGATAATGTAGCTAAAGAAAGAAGTCAGATTAGGGGAGAAAAGAGGGAGAAAAGAGGAGATTGGAGAGACGGTCTGAGATGAGAGAAGCTGACAGAGAGTGAAAGAAAGAAAAAGAGATGCGAGAGGGATGGAGGACGAGTGTTGAATAGATCTGAGTCGTACTGACACATCGGTTCTCCCTGTGGCAGGATTTACTCTCAAATTAGGATGTGTTGCTTGTTTTATTTTCTCCTTGTGCGTCTCAGCTTACGCACATATGCGTCACATTTGTACGAGTGTGTGTGTGTGTTTGTGTGTGCGCATACTATTGTGCCAATTCACTTTCTCTAAAACCTTTTGTAAAAAAAACAAACAAAGAAAAGCATCTTGGTCCCTTAAGCCTGAGCAAAAAAGCAGCTCAAATTCTTTGTGAGCGAGTGGGAGGATTGCGTCTTTCATATTACTCAGCATGTATTATGTAGATGTGTGCTGTTTTTCATAGCTGAATAATACCGCAGAGAATCCCGCCATTAAAGACAGAGTGCTGAGGGCACTCTGTTAAGATTTATGGTCCCATATTAGATGATTTCTTCATCTTCTTCTTCTGCCACATCCTTTTTCTCTTCTCTGTCTCTTTGGTTCATGCTTGATGCCCTCTCTAGAATCATTTTCTATATCAAATGATTTTGCATCTTCCTTTAGCATCTCCTTTGGAACTAATTCACATCTGATTCCCACGTTTACACTCAAAATAGCCCACATGTGTACATGAGTTCACTTCAGACATAAGCAGACATAAAACCTACGAGCCATCTGACTCCAATTTGGTTTTCCTCGTAAGAAAGAGATGAAAATATACCAGCAATTCTGTCTCGTTTCCAATTTTTCTTATTCTACATAGACATGAAAATGTTTCAACCTCAAATGGTCTTCCTCAAGTCACCATGTAGAATAAAATGAGAACTAGGAATAAAAGAGCAGTGTACAGGTATTTTTCATCTTTTTGTGCAAATAAATGTTACCTAGAAACCTGCCAAGGATTTACTGTGGTGCACATAATCTCCTCATTATGATTAAGACCCAAAACAGATCTGAAAACATCAGATTGCCTTTTTCACACATTTCGGAAACTATCTCATATGTGCCATGTACAAGCGTGTTGACACACAACTTAAAATTTCAACAAGTTCTTTAAACTAAACAACAGATTGCATTGTGGTCTCCTGTAACACTGTCCTAAGGGACAAAAGTACACAAAGGAAAAATTCAAAGTCAGTAAAAAAAAATCTGAATTTTACCAGGAAGTGTAAATTAAGCCTTTCTATACATTATATATCATAACATAAACTATACATCAGAATGAATGAGTATTGATTTTAGTAGTTCTCAATTTATAATTTATCTATGAATGAATAATGAATTGGTTGCTGCTGATCTTTTTTCTGCTAACTTCAATAAGTAAACTTTGACTTAGTGTACATGAATGTGTGTTTTTATGCAATTTCGCAAGGACCCCAGGAGGGAGTTTAAGCTATTGCTGTCGTTTGATCCGAGCCCCGCAATTGACTGTGTGTGTGTGTGTGTGTGTGTGTGTGTGTGTGTGCACTTACATAAGAGTGTGTATTTATGTTACTGTGCACATTATTTAAATATAATTTTAGGCAAAAATTCTCTCCTGCAGCAACTACACACACACACACACACACACACAGAGTCAGAAATGAAATGCTTTGGGACTCAGATCAAAGGAAAAGAAACAGACCCAGTTGAAGTGAGACACTTCTGAGT
This sequence comes from Nannoperca australis, assembly GCA_036023655.1. Lineage (NCBI taxonomy): Eukaryota > Metazoa > Chordata > Actinopteri > Centrarchiformes > Percichthyidae > Nannoperca > Nannoperca australis. The sequence continues at coordinate 2,041 of JAVQJD010103189.1, read as the reverse complement.
GTGTGTGTGTGTGTGTGTGTGTGTGTGTGATGAGTAATTATTGTAATTATCAAATGACTAGTCAGTATTAGAGGCATATTGTGATTTCTTTTTTTGTCTCCAACTTCTTTTTCTCTCCAGTTTTATATAATCCTCATTGCTCTGCTCCCCTTCCCTCTTGTACTCACTCATTTAGCTCCCTCCTCTTCTTTTTTCCTCCCCTCTCCTCGTTAAAACCATGTTTTTCTTCCCTCATTTCACTCATCTACTCAACTACTCTATGTCCTGTCTCTCCCTTAACTCTTCTCACTTATTTCTTCTCTCTTCCAAACTTTCCTCTCATGCTTGTGTCTCTCTTGTCTTCAGCAGCTCAGCAGCCATTCACGATGTGCTTCCGAGTCAAGTTTTATCCCAACGAGCCAATGAAAATCAAGGAGGAGCTCACCAGGTAAAAACGGACACACACAATGGATGGTTTATGAGTGACAGGGTTAGAAGGAAGGAACAGAGAAAGTGTAAGAAAGTGGTCTCTCTTTTGTCCTTGTTTCAGAGCAGCTTTATTACATTTTAATAAACTAGCATCTTAACTAAACTTTAATAATTTGATAGGAGCTCAAAATCTCGTTAAGGAATGGTTTCAAAATAAAGCTAGAGAGTCTTGCATTGTTGAAAGTTGTGTTGAAAGAAGCAAAATAAAATGCATGTCGGTGACAGCAGTTTTGAACCACAGTAGTGCAATGTTGTCATTAAAAAGATGTAATATTGAAGTTTTGCAAATAGATTCAGAAATATCATATTTTTCAGTCTGTTTGAGCAAATTGATTGGATGGCAATCAGCTGTTTTGTTTTTCTTTATTTTTGACTACGTTAATGAACCCCGCAGATGCTAAATGTTATGTGTTTGCCACTCGGGTGGTAATGACTTTGGCAACATGTGAAAATGCTTTATAAAGGTTGTCTCATTTCATTTTTCATCTGTCCAACAGTTTTCCAGCGTGTAATGAGTGTCCCAGCTTAACATGGCCGCAGGCAATCACCTTTACACCTTTCTTCAGTAATAGGCCTCTTTGTGATATATTGCATTGCAGATGCGTATATGCACTTTATAAAGACAACCATTGTTTGGTAGATTCATAATGAGATATATTTCTGTTTTAAAAACTATGTAGTTGAACTGGAGGTATATACGGAATATGAAGTTTATACAAACTTTATAATAACCCTCCTCTCCCACACACACACACACACACACCATCTCTCAGGCATAGTGATAATTAGAGATGCTCACTCAGCAGGGACTCTGTTTTCGTGCTCTCCATCCCATCTGAGCTGTAATGTCTCACCACTTCTGCTTCTTTTTAACGATCACTATTTCTCTTCCCTTCCTCCATCCCTGCTTTTCCATCTTGCTCTCTCTCTCTCTCTCCCTTCTATCCTTTTCAGATCTCTCGACACCGTCTCCACATCATTTCCTCCCTCAGGTGTCTCCTCCCTCCCTTCTGCTGGTCTCTCTCTGTCCTCCTTCTTCCTCCCCGTAATCACAGCTCGCTCTGCTCCCTCAGGTGTCACTCCACGTCTCGCAACTCGTACTGGCATATCTCCCTGTCTCCTTCAACTTTTATTACTTAAAGGTGTTTTTGTGCATCATCAATGTCATGAAAACTTTCCTCTGTTTCTTAACGTCCTCCTTCAGTTCCTTCACTGTGTCTCCAGATTTTTTTATTTACCCCACTCTCCTTCCATTTCAACAATTTGAAACTGCATTTTTACTTAGTCCTTGTGTCCATTTCTGTTCATTAGCTTGTCTTAAAGAAAAAAACATCCTCCTCTCAGAGTCTTCAAGGAGCAACATTACACTAGCAGTCTACTGATGAGTTTGGAGTGGACGTAGAAGTTAAAGTCAAGCTGACTTTGGAAAAATCAAAAGGAACTGCAGTCAGTGATGAAATTACATTTACATTACATTTAGGCATTTAGCAGACGCTTTTATCCAAAGCGACTTCCAAATAAGAGCTTTACATAAAGTGCATAGAACCATGATGGAAAACAACAAGATGTCTCA
>JAVQJD010103184.1:0-53080 GCA_036023655.1 Nannoperca australis | reverse complement strand
CCCCCCCCCCCCCCCCCCCCCCCCCCCCCCCCCCCCCCCCCCCCCCCACCCCCCCCCCCCCCCCCCCCCCCCCCCCCCCCCCCCCCCCCCCCCCCCCCCCCCCCCGCCCCCGGGGGGGGCGCCCCCCCCCCGAGAGAGCGAGAGAGAGAGAGCTAATTTGGTTCTACCTTCAGGATACCTCCTCCTGCTGCTGAACGCTAGTGACATGGGCTGAATACCAAACATACTTACCAAAAGTGGTACTGAGCAACGGTTAGTTTGATATAATCCCTCCTTACGAGTCAAACAGGCAACCCAATCATGCTTTATAAGCCTGTGAATTCCATTTCATCAGTTGTTTAACCAACTGACAATAACCATTTGGTGAATATTTATGTAGTATTTTTAAGTCAGATCTAACCAAAGTATATCACATAAATGAATAGAACAGTTGTACCTCAAAGAAGTTTCCAGTTTCATGATTTATAGTCTAGTTGTCACTTCCTAGTCCACCTCCAAAGACAAATATCTGGATCTCTGAGGGTAACTAGGTGTTGAGTCCTTCTTTTCAGCCACTTAAGTCATTTCTATGCCGTTTAGAAATGGGCAGTAAACTTTGCGCAGTGTGCAATCCGTTTACATGACCTTGTAAGATAGGAGCAGCTGCCCAGTTCTTTGTTTTTTTTATGATAGCGGTTGGTGAAAGTATAAAAGATTTAAAACAAATCTTTGTAAACCTGAATAAGAATAGACAGGTGCACGGCAGAACACGAGAGGATGAAACCAGAAAAAATAAACGCCCACACATTGTCAAAACTTGGAAGGGCAGTGACATTTTCAAAAAACTTACAATATGTGTTGACAGCGTGCAGAGGTCAACCATTTGGACAGGCACACTCAAGCAATGAGCTGACAGCTGCAGAGTTAGGTGTTGATTCTCAAAGTGATTGGCAGTACCAGCCACACCCTCATTTAATGATTTAGGCAAGAATGTGAATATCAGGCAATAGTAATATCATGCTCCATTATTGATGACCTTTTCATACCAACCACACACTCTAGCTACCGCCCATGGCGTCTTACTCCTTTCAGATGTAGGATTTGTCAAATTCATACCGTATAGTGCCCAAACCAAAAAAAGCCAAGAATGAACACTGTATAAAGCTAACCACAAATATCCTGCAACTTAATGGAATATTGGCCCATTCTCCACTACATTTCAGCAACAATTAACTCTCCAAACTGAATTTAATGTCTTTTCCACAAAACATGCTGAAAGTCTTATAAATGAATCAAGACATAAGACATGTGAATACGGTGAGAGGACCGGGGAGATTCTGGCTCACCAGTTACGTCAAGAGAATGCAGATCAATCTATAGTTGTAATAAAAAACGAGGTGGGCTTTAAAATGACTCGTCAATTGGTGTTTCCATACGCATTATTCAAAGCTTTGTACCTCGGAATCTAGTAATGATGGATATTTGTTTGGCTCTTATTTTAGCGGCCTCAACATCCCATTTTCCGATTTGATATGATCCAGAGACTGTGCCCTCAACACATGGCAAGCAGTTCTGGACCCCCCCCTCCACTCTTTCTTTATACCTTGTTGGTGTTTTCTATGTTTTCATAAATTGTTTATAATACTTCAACTAGACATCAACCGTTTGATGTTTTGACATCATACAGTAAATTTGTGATGGTGCAATATGTTAGGGTTACTTGTGGGATGGGGTTGTTAAAATGTATCAAACTGAATTTCAAATTGTATTCTGTAAAACTTGAAGAAAAAAAAAAACTCTGGAGAAGAAAATGTGACTTTAGGCATCATTAAAACAAAGTGGAAATCTTATGTTGTGTGTGTGTGTGTGTCAGGGGAGGGCAGGGTCACAATTACCACCTTGCAAGGTCTGATGTAAATTTGTCTGTATGCCGCCGTCCCTATTAATCTCTCTCTACCAGGATAGCTCTTCTTTGTATTATCGCTGATACCACAACAAAAGAAGAGGGCCAAAGCACATTATTAACATGCTACTTGCGTTCCTCTAGTGCACAATGCCTGGAGAATCACTGCCTGCAGTTCTACGTATCTCTCGCCATACATTTTGTCAATGATACAAGGACAGAGTGTGCAAGGACATGGGAAATAGGGGAGTTGGGGTTCAGCCAAGGTTTTATCTGAGGCTGATTCTGCTGTGCGCTCGATTACTCTCTTTCTCCATCTTTTTCTCACTCATACTGGTCACATTTGCTGCCGCTGACTGTCCCGCAAGTACAGCTCCACACTGGCACCTGTTGATGTAAAAGCAGCATAGCAGACACACACAGACGTGCTTGCTCTAAGACACACATACACACACAAAAACAGTCACATAGCTGCCAATCCTGTTCATCTCTCCTTTAGAGATAGATTGGAGGAGTAACTCTGATCGGAGGGCCTCCAGCAGGCAATGAGTCAGTGTAAGATGATTCAGGTAATACACACACACGGATATATCCACACATGCAGACCTTGAAAGCTAAACGTGTCCAGAGTGCCTGATTGGAGGTGTAGAGAGTGCGTGCTGCTCTGCTGAGTCTTTCGAGAGCCAAATCTCAAGCTTCATCTAAACGATTAACTGATATGTATCAGAAAGTCAATACAATATTTTCAGATAGGGCTGCAGTGATACAAAAACAGATCCAAGAGAAATTCATCAAAAATTGATACAACTGTCAAAAACACTTTGGCCAAATATCCTCCTCTGTCTTTAGAGTGTATATAAAAGCACGGTGCGTGTGTGTGTGTGTCTGACCCTCCCGTCTTGCAAAGCTTCCCGATCATATACCTACTTCAGGTCATCCACTTCCAGAAGAAAAGGTACCATGGTACAGAATAATAAAGTGCTGGTTGAAATTTTACTCCAGAAGCCGTGGACCCAGCAGTAGTAAAAACCAATGTGTGCACCTACTTCCAAAGAAACACTGCAACCCCTCCAATTTCAAAGCAAAAAATTGAAAGCCATTTTATTTGCAAAAACATACACAGTATTTTCAATAACACTGGATGGTAGTGTTATTGAAAAGACTATCAGTCTGAATTATTTTTCTGAAAACTGCAGTGTCCCTGCGCATTGTTTGTCATTATTGATGAGACATTATTTCGGAGGCATGTGGTTTTCCTCCAATAAAAAAAGTGAGTCGATCAACGAATTGATCTGAATATGCATCCCCATTGTCTAAATATAGAATAGTTACACACTCGTAAGATCATGTCATGTATGTCACAATTGGCTGTGGATCTTTAGTAGAACATTAATGCTCCAACAGATCCTTCATGAAGACGATTGTTTTAAAGTCCAACTCACACAAGCAAACACTGTTCTGTCTTCTTCCCCAACATCAGCACAGAGGAAACAGTCACGATTAGTTGTAACAGAGGGGGGGGGGGGGTCTGGCTGGTCAGGTGTGTGTGTGTGTGTGTGCGTGTGTGGGTAGACAATTCAGCCTGAAGTATGAGAACAAAATGACCAAATGTACAGACATAAAATCATATTTTTCATGTTTCTGGGTGATTATTTTACTCCTCCTGGTAATTCTGTTCCACAGCTGTGATTTAGTAGATACAATCTTGAATGTAGCATGAACTGCTTTCTTCGAAACACACTTTGTAAGCAGAGACAGGAGCATTCTGTAGCTTTAGAATTGCCTACTACAGTCCTCAATTCAAAATAATTTCAACAAACGGCACACACACACCATGAATGACTCCCAACACATTTCCATTTTGATTTTGGTGACAGATAACCTGAAGTCTGTCGCATGTTGCAGCTGGATCAAAAGCCATGTAGAGAGGAAAATCTGTTGTAGCTCTAAATGTTTCAAGGATTCATGGCAAGGCACTATTCACTGAAGCCCTTGTTAACTAAAGGGAGTGACAGATAGAAAATCCAGCGCATCAAAAGTCAACAAAACAACAAGCTATGACACTCACCAGCACAGGCACACACACACAAACAGACTCCGAGTGAGCTGTTCCTGACACTAACGACCTTTAGTTACCATTGGTGCAGAATTTTAGACAGTTGCTTGTTAGCAGTGGAGGCCTGTTAGAGCAGGATTTTCTCCCTTCCTTTCGTTTCCCGCACCTGCTCACCATCCCATCCTTCAGGCTGGTAACAAGAAGCGGGTAACAACAAGGCTTGAGAGGAGAAGGGCTGAGGTCAGAGGACATGGCCTCCTTTGATAAGAAAGCTGACTGGAGGCGGGAGGGGAAAGGAAAAGTGTACATCTGCAGATAAAGACAATCAAACCCTGTGCACGTTCGCACCACGCATCTGTAACGCAAACAGCGGAGCCATCACCACACTGCACCACTGCCCTTGTACATCAACCCTGACAGTGTAGGACACCCAGCACCTAGTTAGCTTAGTTAAAAGTCGGCATTGTCCTTAACACTGTGCCTGGGGACATCTTATGTTCACGCCTCCAACAAGCACACATTGACATTCTGTGAGCTGTTGATACGACTGTGCCCTGGCTCCTAGCCTCGATAGTGTGTTACGTCTTTAATTTTAGTGATCCAAGCCTTGTGTGTACTAACACACAAGTCAGCATTCTATTACGTTCTGTCAGACTCTTAGTTTGGGCGTTGGAGGTAATCTTTGTACAGGGCACAGGTTTGTGGTATTTCAATGACCAGTTGCTTCTAATCTAACTAACTACAAAGATCCGACTTAATATTTCAGTGACATTTTGTATGTCAACTCAGGTGCTCAGTGCTAATTAATCAATCCAAAAGCAATCCAAAATTGCAAATCTTGCACAGCATTCAGTAGAATTTAAAAACAATCTTTAGTTAAGTTTCATCATTTGAGAATAAGCAAAGACTAAAGCATCGTTAGTGAAGCATTCCAACATCCTAAATTTACCAGCATTTGATGTGTAAATGTTTTCAGACTGCTATGATGTTATTTTGTTAGGGGTGGGTGTGTGCATTTTTCCAGTTGCTGGATTAAACAGAACAGAAAAACGCAACTCTCGGTTACCTTCATCAAAGTCTGCATCGTCCTCAGTGTGCTGGGGGAAGGGAAAGCAGTTGGTGATCTCCAGCCGATCGTCGACTACCAGGCCCAGCAGGACGCCCTGAACCACCTCGCTGCCCTGGCCCTCTTCCTGGTAGTGCTTGATAATCTTCAGCACCACCTGCGAAAACAGACAAAGCAATCGCTGTATCAAAGTACCGCAGCAAAGTAGTACAGAGGTTTTACCCTCTTTTCAATAACAGTCAATGAAAAATGATTACATTTTCTGAATCGGGGCAAATGTCTTTATTGTGCCCATTGTTTGTGTATTTTGTGGCTTTTACAGCATTTCTTGCTATTGTATATTTATGTAATCCAATTCAATTGCATCGCTGCCTGTCTTGTTGATTTGTGCTCATTAGTTTGTGTTGGGGTTAGTTTGGTCAGAATGTTTTTTTTTCTTCTTCTTTTTTTACAAGCCGCATAGGTTACCCCCCACCCTTCTTGCTGCCGGTTTGCAGTATTCCTTTACGCATTACTCATTACATCACTGAACAAATACATTAAACTATTTAATTAATACCAGTGGGGACACACGGACAAAAACAATGTGGCTTTTCTTCCATTAAAACTGTTTAAAACATTTTAAACATGTTAAAAAAATCATGTGCTCCGATATGTGACTATACTTAATAAGAAACCTTTTTAATGAAAAATCTTTTCATCGTGAGTTTTCCTTCCTTAACACATTACACAGCTTTACAGTGTCTTCAGGCTGTAGTAAATACTACCACAACATAGTGGAGAATCAAAATAATGAAAATATGAAAACTTTAGTTCACACTAAAAGTTCAACTGATTACTAGCCATCTCATTACACTGAACTGCTGTTTTATGTAGTGGGAGGCTTCATCTTTCTTACAGAAACACCCAACTAATACTGGTACAGATGATGTATTCTGACCATTTGAATTGTGAAATACTTCTCTGTATCACAACCATGAAAAGGGTTTCACAGTATCTGGTAGCACACATTCATATCACAGAATGGTGATCTGTGTGCTCTGATGTGATGGACTTGCTATCACAGGATATGCAGGTGTTGCATAAATACTTCTGCACTGCACTGGAAAATGTTTAGATTTTTCCTAGAAAGGAGCACTTATTTTGCCTGTGTGTAACCTTTATGGGTGCTAATGCTTACATAGTCCGGCCCACCCATAGCTGGTTCACCACGCCCACTCTGGAAACCTATTAATTAAAAAGTGACTCCTACTCCACATCTTTTATAAAATAATATAAAGCAACATTTTAATAAAAGCATTGCCTTTATTTTTTTCTAATGGCCAATAGCACTGCAGCTGTCTAAATGACTTCATGTTTGCTAAATCAATAAATCCTTGATGTTTGTTCTGACTCGTAACAAAATGATGTAGTAGATACATTACATTTACAATCCGATAATATTGACCGTTATATTTATCTGGACGATACATCGATCTAGCTCTAAGAGCTACGTAGCCTAGCTTGCTAGCGTCCACTTTCTGAGTGTTGTACAAGGCATTTTGTATCAATGTTCACAGACTACTGGGCTATAACCCGCTCCAGTCGGTAGTGCACCAGGGTTGAAAGCGTGTCTCCCGGCAACACCGGCCCTCAAATGTCAGCCAACCACTTCCAACGGAACTTCCCACTGAGGCCTGGTGCTTAGACAGCATTTTCCCAAATGTCTCAACAAAATTAGGTTTTCTATTGAAAAATTAGGCAGAATAGCTGCAGCATCTTTATAATCTCTATTCAAAAAGTGAGGAGGATTCAAATTTCAGTTAGACAGGGAAGACACAGCGCGTCCAGAAAATCTATCACATCACTAAACCCCCCCTGCCTTACATCAATACTAAATTGCATAATAAATCCTCAGCCACCATACTGCACTCTTCACTGGTCACTAAGCTCTTATATAAAACCACAAATTTTCAAAAAACCCTTGTTAAGAGGTAATTCTGCGCTGTGTTACTCAGGTAATCACTGGCTGTGGCTGAGCGGTAAGTTAAGTGGTAAGCACCACCTGCAGGCTTCAACACTGGTGCATCACTGATCTTGAGTGAGAACAAAAGGCCATTTAGTATTCAGCACAGCTTAGCAATTTACACCGGCGAGAGAAGAGAGGCGGCACTCATAAAAGCATAAAACCTGAATCAAGTGAAATTTGAAGAAAAATGCTACCCTCGTACAGTGGGAGGGTACATTTGGACTTGTAGTCTGACATCCCACATCGTCGTGCCTCATCTGGACAGGGTGTCCATGCATCATCGTACGTGTTTAATTTTTAATGCCAGATAAAAATGGGCCAATAGGACAAGCCTCCACATGATTGAGGAGCTGGTTTAAGCTCTAATGCTGCGTCACCGACCCCCAGGGAACAACAGGGAAGGGCTTACTTCTACCCACACACACACACACACAAAACATACACATCGTGAGACACACTGACCAGCAAAGACTGAAAACGGCCAATGCAAAGAGTAGGAAATGTGAGGCAATGTGTCTAAATGAACAGGAAGAGGACAAGAAGCTGAAAGCACAGTGAGGAGGGGGAGAGCATAAATCACGCTGATAACAGTGTAGGCAGGTCACAGCCAGAGGCATTAATAATACACATATACACACACACATGCAGGAACAGGGTGGTAGTCCTGGGGCCATGCTCTCAACAAAACACCCATCACCACTGTGAGGAAGCCCTTACTCGTCTCACTGGCTCACGCGCACACATGCATACACACACATGCATCTGTCTTGGGAGATGATTTATTTCAATAGAGTGTTGGACCTGTCATGCAACAAGTTAAAGAGCTAGGGGCGGAAGAAGAGAGATGATATGGGGTGGAGTGGGGAGAAAAACAAATCTCATTCCCTGCCTGCCTGTGCTTTTCTGACTGAGAGGGGAGGAAGGTCTGAACAATAGGTCAGAGGGGGGTGGGGGGTGGAGAAAGTGGTGGGGCAGGGAAAAAGGGAGGAAAGGAGGAAATGCAACAGCGAAAACGTGCGAGAAAGAAACCAGACGCATACGGGAAAGGATGACAAGAGAGTGCAAGAAGGCACCACAGGTGAGTGCGAGGAGAGCAGACAGGTAAACCAATGACAGTGAGGGAGGGATGGGGCGGGGTAGAAGAGGGCTACAGCTACAATCTTCCATACAAAGTCCCCTGGTCCCGCCCCTTTTAGCGTTGGCTTCTTTTGTCGGCCAGCAAATGGCTTTTTTCGTCTCCCTCCATCAGTGACAGCAGATAGCGCAGATCCACAATGCTTTTGCTATCTAACTCTTGGCAATCTGTTCATCACACACTTAAATAGTGTCCACCTGGAAAAGGAAGAGGTGAGAGATGGACAATTGATCTCCAGGAAGGTCAAATAAATAAAAGCAGGGCTTTAAGAAAACTCCTGAATCTACAGAAATGCTTTGAAGAGGGAAACTGAATAGACGCATGCACTAAAAGAAAGGGAAGGAAGGAAGACCGGAGGTTTCAGTGGATTTGTTGTGCTGGCTTCCTGGTGCTGTGTAAATGCCTTCAGGTATTGTAAGCAAAGCCTGGAAAACCTGCAAGCACACACAACTCTCTCCAGTACTGTCTTTTCCTGCCCCTCTCTTGCTCTCGCACGCACGCACGCATGCATGCAGTTTTATTGATCTAGCTCACCAGCAGCTAGCCCAGTGAGCTCACACCATGTGGAGAGGCCTAAGATTGATATGTGGACAGCGTATTATAAATCAACAAGCTTAAAATTGAATTGTGCAAAATCAATTGCGGTCCAAATCCCCAGTTGGCTGCCTTTAATTCTTATCATAAATCTCTACTCGCACTCACACAAAAAGGGCTCATATTCCCGCCACAACGGGGCTCAAGTTATGAGAAAGTACAGCAAGAGAGACGATCCCGTAATGAGTTTTCTTTGTGCGCCACTGATGTGTAGACAAACTGCACACCCAATGCTGGGTGTAATATACTTGACGGAGGAAACCCTGTTGTGTGGCACAAGTCATCTGTTGGGTTAAGCCATGGATGAAGAACGCCGCCGCTTCCCTCTTCGTCTGCTGGCAGGCCTGCGGAGATCTTCTTCAAACTTGTCAGGGCTCGACGCTTACATTTATTTTTGAACAGCTGATCTGAGACGTAATAAAAAGTGGGTGGCATGAGTAGGAATATGGAAGTTCTATAGCTGAGAAAATGTAAATCCAAACAAAAGGGCTATGCATGTCCACAGCATTACATTGCTTAGCTTCAGCGTACTCCTGCCTGCTTCTCTCAACTGGTGGTGCGCTGACCGCCAACTACTAGATAAGTAACTCATCTGACCCTACTTCAAAGAATGCAAAATAACCACTTAACAGCGAAATATTGCTGAAAATGACATGTTTTAATAAGAAAGAAAAAATGTTTCTGATTGGAGTTCAGTCCATTGATAAAATGGTTCGTAAGCTGTAGCATGACTCTCAGATAGCTTGATAGGAAAGAAAACAGAAAATGTGATGTGCCTAAATATAAAAGATAAATTCATCATTAGTGAAGATTAAGCTATTTAGAATCGACATGCAATGCAAACTAGTTTGGTTCCAGCTCACATATATAATTTGTAATAGCTGTGTCTAATTTCAGGGGCTGTATCCTTCAAAGTCTGCATTTGAAGACCAAACTCGGTGCAACAAGGCTAAGAAATGGCTCTTTTTCCCCAAATTTGAAGGATTTAACAGCTGGATCCTTTGGGGACCAACGTATCCCAAGATTGTTTGTGCGCAAGAGAATATGGCGGCCCCCAAACGTACCGCCAACAGGGACATGGAACCTTAAAAACCAATGTATATATATGTATATATATGTGTGTATGTGTGTGTGTGTATAATAATAATAATAATAATAATAAACTATTGGTCGATACATTCATATTGGAATTTTTACTCACCAATAACGTAATTCAGTATCGGTCTGGCTTTAATTACAACTTTAAACTACCTACTAAAAATCAACAGTGGATAGCCAGTAACTGTACTGGACAGATGGTGACATATGTCTCCACACTGGGTACTAAGTTATATCTTGTGTCCGGGTGCCTGTGTCACATTATGTTGTGTTAACACCTTCCTGACGTGCCCAGGCTTCAAGACCCGAGGCAAGTGGAAGCCCCTCAGGGGGAAGAAGGGACTGTTCTGGCACAGTGTTTTACTCATTCATATATTCACTTAAAAATGTCTGCCACTGCTAAAAGAATTGTTAAAATTAAACTTAATGTTGTCGTATTTCATGCCTTTTTCATCCCCCAGAACTCTCAAATCACAAAATCATGATGCCATGACCTGTAAAATGTGTTCTGACTAGGCTATTTCTTAATTCATGGTACGTGAATAAGACCCGCAGCGGCTGGCATCAGAATAAGTGAATAGTCTTTTTCCCAACATACAGGCAGTTATGTGGGATCTCAGTATGCGTCTAATGGAAGCCGTCGCTGTGCAGCACTCCACTCCTGTGGCAACATCAACCACTGAAACCTCTTCAAAAGGAAGGACACAATCCAATTCTACTACACAGCAGCGGTGATGCTGTCTGTGGGCAACCCTCCAGCTAAACCTCCGACAGACGGGTCATGACGCAACACAGCAGCAACTGCTGCATATCGATTCATTCAGGTGAAACACGTTGCATAGCTCCTGAAGTAAGACATCTTTCCTTCAACAGTCTGAATCCAAATGAGGTCACACACTAAACAGCTCCTAACTATTTCTTCATTTAACTGCCAGAAATGAAAATGTTTGGTTGATATGGCTGAGAAAATGAAAGGTCTAAATATTACACATTGAGGTGAAATATTTAGATTTGAAATTAGGGCCTGACACTCTAGGGCAGCTTTAATGAGCAAGATAAAATGAAGGCAGCAGCTGGCAAGTTAAAATCCTGCTACTGCGTTCAGGCACACGAGGCAAATGAGCTTTGTGTCCAGTGCAGTTTAGAGCAGGAGGAGGAGGGAGGATATCAGTGCAGTGGCAGTGAAGCAAGTTTGTCCTCTGCTGTTTATACAAAGGTACTACAGACTACAAATACAACATTTAGGTTGTGTGAAGTGGCATTCAAACAATTTACTTATTCAAAAAACAGAAAGAAAATATTTCATTCAAAAGTAAAAACCCATGATCTGTTAAAAATAGGTATTATCAAAATAGCAACACACCATTAAAATACTCATATCAAGAAACCTTAAAGCAAGAAACAAAAGCATCACGAACGTATTTGTTTCTATTGCCAAAAAACAGGCTTTACGATCTGGCTGAAAAAAGAAGGCACACCGCTCCTTTTGTAATTGCGGAGATGTCTTTTCCTTAAAAAATTCCTTACCAGGAGACAATGGCAGTAATATTAAATTAATAAATATTGTTATAGCTAATACAGTACAGTGGCTGTAGCCAGAAGTAATGCTTCTGGTTATAAGCAGGGCAAACAAATCCCTATTGTTTACATTATTCTTATATGGTAAATAAGACTTGTGTGAAAAGGAAGCAAAAAGCAACAGCCGCATCATTATCCTATCGTGCTCCTTCACACAGACAAGCAGGGAGGTCCTGGTTTTAAAATGAAACGCCTCTGTAGCTTAAAAGCTAAACACCAGCTAACATACATGGGACAACCACTATTAGCATATAGTTAGCCTGTTAGTCAGTTGGGAGGTTGTAAACAGCCAATGTGATCTCCGTTGGTCAGTATTACGTTAATATATTAGATACAACAGCGCAAGATACACTACAGAAATCGGTTAAGGTATTAAACACTACGGGACACCGCTTCACATTATTTGTCCGCCATGATGATGCTCACACTTAAGCTAGTATCCACATCTGTTAACATTTCGGAAGCGATTTATCCGCCGCCCGCCTCATAAATTCAATACGTAGCTACACAACACCGCAGTGACACTTACCAGTCCCTCAATCTGGATCTGTTTCACAGGCGAGTCCAAAGTGCCGCCAGTAGTAGCCATTACGGCAGTAGGTACAGAACCAGAGTCTTTACGTGAAGCCATTTACAAACCACCACACGCGGAAAAAGAAGGAAAGTGTTTTGTGACGGACATTTCCGGTAAAGATGCGTCCATTTTCCGGTTCGTATAGCAACATTTGCTAAGTGACTAGTTCCGCCCTCAGAAACGTGGTGGATGGGAGTTTATACACAGGTCGGAGTTTTGATATTACAAATTTGCTTTAAATTACTGATTGTCAGACTGAGATAGAGGTAAGTTAAAACTTAAAATTAACGTTATATTTCCTGTCCAGCTTTATAAAGACTATTAAAAAACAGCACTATAAATGAATAAATAATATCAAACTAGCAAGTACTTAAAACACTTTATTTCGAATCTTTACAGATGTATCACAACTAGAACTTACCCGAAGACTAAACAGGTGGGATACTGAACTTAACTGTAACAAGTACATTACCTAGTTAAATGATGCAAAAAAGTTTATAAGCATAAACGTAAAAAGGTACAAAAAATATTACATCAAATTTAATTGATAAACTGCCGGAATTATACATCTGAAACATGATATTTAATGCCAGGTAAAAGTTACCAATTTTCTGACAGGTTAATTTTGTTTATCATGAAAGAACAAGTGCAACAAGGAGAAGGTGGGAGAGGTTACACTTCTGAGCAAGAAAACAGTACCTTTCCAGAACATGTACAGTCAATACGGGATTCCATGTGAAAATACAGAATTCTTTATCTAAAATCTGCCATATTTCAGGTGTGAGGGGCAATGGTACAAAGCTCAGGGAATGAGCAGACAATGGAAATTTAACTTACAAAAGAAAATGAAGCAAAGCTGACAAATTGGTGACTGAAAAAAGGTTGCTTTATACATTCTTCCTCATTCCGTTTCATCAAATGAATAGGACATGATTCCATCCATTACTACAGTAAAATCCTTTTAAAAGTTTCCAACCCCAACCCCTTCCCCACTCGGCCCCCCCCCCCAAAAAAAATGGGCTGACAGGAAAACAAAATAAAAAGGCAAAAAAATTGATTAATTAAAAAAAAGTATGTCTGTTGCAAGCAGAGTGTTTGTCTGTTCTTCCGATGTCTAAATAAGGTGGAATCTTGGTCCAGCGGTGGCGATGATGTCGCTGTAGGGCTCAGTCTGGGTGACCTCAATGGCTTGCTGCTTCTTGAGGACCAGGAAACTGTAAAACTTGGCAGCTGCCTGCTTCTTGTTGTTGTTCCGGCACAATTCAAGCAGGCTGATTGAGTCTGCACCTGTCTTAGCCATGACGCGCTATGGGGACAGAAGAACAAATTGTCAGTCCAAGTTATCTCTTTTGACCTGGGATGATCAAATATAACATGTAAGTGATGCTCATCTTTTTCCTTCTTAAATCAACAGAGGTGGTGGAACAAAAACAATGACAGTTCTTCTGATTTAAACCTATACAGCAAAAAATATTTTGCACATGACAGAAGTAACTGTAAATGTCAGGTTTCAATCTCAGAAACCAAAATTAAATCCGCACACAAATACAATTTTACATTTAAAAAATAATATCTATGAGAACTGTTTCCACCTTTTTTAAATCTGCTTTCAACATAATTTGAACACAGCAATAACGTTTTGTACCTGAAGACCATGCAGCATCTGCTGGGTTCTCTTGTTCCACCTCTTCTCCTCCTGGTCCTGGTCTCCAGTCTGACCATCCTCTTCCTGAGTACCACAGACAACAGTCATCAGCATTAATTTGCTGAGTCTCATACAGCAACACACATTAAAACTTGTCTCCACAGAAAGGCATTTCCTATAAACTGCAAACTTAGAAGAAAAGGAAATGTTAAAGCTGTAGGGTAAAATCCCTGGTAATATTATGTTTTTTACTTACTTGTTAATCATTTCTTATCCAGTTTTTGATCAAACTGACAAAATGTGTCATCATTAAATCACGACGAACAACCACCCACTTATTTCCCTCCTTACCTCCTCTTCATCACTATCATCCTTCTTGTCCTTGCCCTTGTCACCAAGCAGGTCAAGCTCCGGGACGAGCTGGGTGAGGTTGAGACTGCTCTCCTCTGGGGGCAGATCCACCTGAGGCATATCTAACCTCTGAGACAAGACTGAGCGGTCAGCCACCTGTTGCTGCTGCTCCAAAGGAGCCATCTGAAAGAAGAAACGCAGGACCAGAACACAGTGCAGTCAACTGCATTAATCACGTTTCTTGTTTGTCCCGTTTAAATACAATTTACTGCTTCAAATTCAAAACATTCAAAGATCAATGTGACCTGATTAAAATGAAATCATCAAATCTGGTCTGAAAAGGCAAGCAGTTTAAGAAGTTAAAACCAGTTTGTTATGCATTAAGCAGTGAAATCAACTATAAGAGGCCTTTCAGAACACATGTCCAGTGTTTTGACAGAAGTAAAATCTAAACGTAGTCTAAACGACATGCACTCACAGGAAGAGTGCCCTCTTTGTCAAGGGTCTTGCGTTTGACACCACGGGGGGTGGACGGAGGAGGCATGGCGGTCTCATCCAAGGTTGTCCTGCTGCCCTCCATTGCAGAGGCTGCCAGCATACTGGGCTCCTCCATGATCGTCTGGTCTGAGAGTCGAATAAGGTAGGGTGTAAATAGAATGTAAAAACAAATGACAACATGAACGCAGCCTTATTCAGTAACTGGTGTTTTTATGCCACTAGTCTCTTTCCCTCTCACGCAGCTGCTGACAGGACTGCCTTACAACTCTTCCAGCATGGCTTACCAATAACATCTCTGTGCTGACTCATGACCTCTTCTCGAGGCACCTCTGGGTTCTCCAGCTCTTTGAGGAACTCATCCAGACTGTCTGCTTCACCGCCCTTTCTCCTCTTCCGCAGCTCGTCTGGCACCAGAGGCGTCAGGCAGCGTGTGAACATCTGACACCGGAGATTTAACAGTTACATGTGGTGAAAAATTCAGAATTTGTGCCAACTCGGTAGTAGAATAAAAATGTAGCGACATTAAGTAAGGACTGATGCCAGACAAAAGGAAAAAAGAGTAAATAATGCATCAACACGTTTTCCATTCAATATTCTGGAGGTGTAACATGTGGGTGTGAGAGGAGTGGGAAAAGAGACAGACATAACCAATCACTCCCTCCACCTCCTGTTCCTTCATTGTTCTCATTTTAAATCCCACACCCTGAACAGAATATCAATGAAAGATAAAATATTATAAATCTGTTCTCTTCTGTTCCATTAAACATTGACTGAGTCTGACCTACTTGGAGAATCAGGGCTCCGGTGTGGCTTACTCATTACCGTTCTCTAAAGTTGCTTGTGAGTGATTTCAGGCTGACAGCTGACAGCTTTAGTATGAACTTACATCGTTACATATTTATCCACAAATATGGATATTTTAAACAGGCATTTTTTACCTTGAGCAGCCTGGCATTCCACAGGGGCTGAGCAGGCAAAGAGAAAAGCTTCTCCACTCCTCCAGTCTCCTTCCACATCATAAGCTTCTTAGTGGGAGGGGCGAGGTCCAGGGTGGTGACGATGTCAGAGTAGTCAGACAGCTGGGCCCTGATGGTCTTACTGTCCAGCTCCTTCACACTGTCCACAATCAGCTTCCTCTTACGCTTCGCCTTGGTCTCTTTCACTGGAGATGTGAAGAGAGGGGGAAAGAAACGAACTTTATGACTGCTTCACTAACCTATGCTATGTTGTCCAGTAATGCTAGTGAAAGGGCTCCATAGCTCAATTGTACATCAGTGCTGTGTTGCTCTGAGTTTTTTGCAGTCCTGTTCATTCATTTGCAACATTTCCTGCAACTGCTCAATACAACCAGAGACATTTGAGGGATAACTTTCCGCAAGGAAACCGGCTCAGTGTACATTATGACACTGTGAGCCAATATGACATACAGTGTCCTATTGGCTAATCCTCGTCTTTAGCATTCAATATGCTTAGTGGCATGTGTGTGAAGCATTTAGAGAATGGATACTTAGAAAAGTATTTATATTATATAACGTTTTAAACAAAAACAAAAAGGATAAGAACTTTTTTTTTTTTTTTTTTTTTTTTAAGTACAGCCAACAGAAAGGTGAGTGAGTCTCTTACCAGTGATGTCAATGGGCTCCAGGGCAAAGGCCTCCTCCTCGTTGTGAACCAGAGTGGTCTGCTCTGTCTGGTCAGCCATTGCTGGCAGTGGCTCTGCTGGGCCGGAGTCTGGGCTGTCGGGACCCGCTACCCACAAAAATTGCAAAACTTTAATAGCAATTCCGGTAAACAGGCAAGTTGTGACACAATGTGCACTCCACTCCAATGTCACACGACTAAGCAGGTTTTTCAGCTGATCTGTGCAGTGTGTAGCCTAGTAGTTCTGTTCTGCACATGTAAAGTCTTTTTCTAGAAACATGGTAACTATTAGAAATTAATGGAGACAATGTATATGACAAGTCAGAATATCCTGTTTCATATGCTTTGCAAAAAGAACTAATCTTACGTGACTGGAGGTTGTCAAAGTCGTCCTCGTCGTCTCCATGATCTGGAGGCATCATGACACTTTCTGTGATGGCTGGAGGGTCATCAAAAATCCCACCTCCATCTTCAGAGCTCAGTAGCTTATCAACTTGGAAATAACAAATAGGATTAACTTGACAATCATCCTTTATTATTTAATCATAAATGTCTCACAGAACTAGGAAAGTAGTCTAATATCGTCTTTGCTATGAATTAATTAATGAATACTGCTCACCCAACATTCCCCCATCACTGTTGCCCATGGAGGCATCCCCAAAGTCATCATACTCCATATGGTTGGACTTGTCAGGGAGATTGGCAGGACCAGGCTCAGCCTCTAGCAAAAGGTTAGAAGCTGTGGCACCATGCATGATATCCTCCTCAAACGTGCTGGCATCACGCATCATCTCTCGGTCGTCCATACCAAAGTCAGCTAAAGAGAACAGCAGGTTGAAACAAAAAATGATTATCAGTTTTGTTTTACATAACTGTATTATTATATGCAGTATGATTAGCTCATGGTGAAACATACAATAATATAGAAATGGCTTTATCTACTCAGATAGATAAATAGATAGATAAGTGTACACATCAGTATGTACAGTGTCATACCAAAGTCATTGTCCTGCAGGAGGTTGAGGTTGCTAACATCTTCCCTCATGGTGATCTCTTCTACTCTGCTCTGGTTCAGGGTGAACTGCTGGGCCACGTCTATGTCACTGTTTGAAAAAAACACAAATAGGTACAACAATTGGTGCTTGACTGTCACAACCCGAACCACGCCAGTACTAGTGACAGAAACATGGGTCTCATCGTACAGACCAATCTGTGTTCAATCAACAAGTATTCAAAAACGAAGGGATGAAATGAGAGCAGTAAATGTAGTTGACATACTCCAGATCAGGAAGTGGCTGGTCAAAGTCGTGGAACTCCTCGGGTAAGGTGATGGCATTGTACGCTGCCTCTCTGTTTTCCTCAGGCAGATCCACTACACCTGAATACAGATACAAGTAGCAAGCATGTCATAACACACAACTGTGCTCCACTCCTGTGCCTCACAAAGAACAACTGTGCCAAGTCAGTACCACGGCAACGTTTAGAAAAACTATTTGGGAATTCGTTAATTTAGAACAATGTCTAAGCGGTTCATCTTTAGTCTCATATAACCATGCTGGTTAAAGATGGAAAAAACATTGAAACCTTCACTGTACTAAGTATTTTGCTCCAGTACTAAGGTAGCTCATCATTTCTCCGTACCTGGCCTGAAAGCCATTTTGATCTTGATGAAGGCTTCATTACAGTCAGCAAGCAGGTACTTGGCCTTCCTGTGGTAGATTCTCACCACCCCAAGGAGCAGGTGGCCTGATGTACGCAGTGCCATCTTCACCTAAGAGGAACAAGAATAGAAAAAACACCATCTTTCAAAGAAGGAAACATTTTTCTTGTAAAAACAAGACGGAACAGTGTCATCGGGGCACACCAACATTGTACAGCAATGAGGTAGTTTCAAATTGTCAGAGCAAAGACACGAGAATTCATCGTATTAAATAAAGAAAACATTGTGTTAAACTGTGACACTGAATGTTTCCATTCATTGTGTCTTTGTTAGAAAACATTTTAATACATCCCTGCTTTTAATTAGTGGATGTAAAAACAAAGGCAGGACAACACCATGCAACAACTCTGAGTCTAAGCAAGTGTCAAGCCTGCAAAGTGAACCCAAGGCCTGTAGCAGGACCACCAGAATGCAGAGACTGCACTTTTGTCACATTACCTTGGGTGAGATGATGCTTTCCACACTGCTCTCTAAGTTGCATTCAAACACATGAGCCTTGGTCAGCTTCTTGTCCCAATGGGCCGCTAGCCAGATCTTGGCCAGCGGCCCACGTTTGCTGAGGACAAAGTGGGCGTAGAACATTGCCCTGGTTCCCCTGGCTCACACAGACACTCTGCGGTATGGTTTGCCTGGAAAACATAAGTGATTAGTTTATGTATAAGAAGAAGCCAGTGTAAAGGTCAAGACAAAAAAGCAGTACCACAATCCAAGACACAAACTAGCAGCACAGTACCATCCCTTAGTGTTTGAGAAACAATGCTGTTTTCAGCCAACTTCTGCAATATTACCCTACCCCAATTTGTTAGCAAAGCAGTAGAAAATATAGCGTGAGCGCTGCACAGAATCAATATTTAGTAATTACTAACAATAGTTGGATGTTTTTAATACAGTTGTGAAAAAGATCTGACATGTTTTTATATCCTGATCAAAACGCCAAGAATGAGTTATGAGCAATTCAGTGGTAAATCATGCTGTTACAACGCTGATATCAGAACAGCCAGGCTATCACATCTCTAAGTGATTATGTTGTCTGAGGAAGGAAGCCAAAAATCAGGCCGCACAAACCACAACAAACAGCATTAGAAACTGAACAATTTGTGTGTAAAGTTAGGAATATTTTTTCTTTCTTGGCAAGTTAGAAACGACACTGCAAATATGAGAAACATTAAACAAATTTCTCTTCAGAATGAGGATTTGTTTTAGCTACATTGTATGTAACTATTAGCCTGTGAATTACTTGACATGGACGAGGGTCTGTTGTCTCTCAAAAGACAATTTTTCATAGTAACTTACGTTAACTTTAGTCTCATTGTCGAAGGCGTATTGACATACGTATTTAGAACATTAATTCTAAGATCAATAAAGCTCCCTCTAAGTATTTATTGTCTCTTGTTGTGGTTAATTTAATTAAACTTTGCCTTCTATGGTAACTAATAAGTAAAATTCGTTTCACCTATTAATATTATCAAAACAAGCGCTGACTTCATTCAAGTTCCGCCTATTTCCCAGTCAGGGAGGCAAACATTGGAAATGCACATGTCTGCATATGGTAACTGACACTTTCACCGTACTCTACTTCAATGAATCTTGAATTCCTAAATTGCACAGAAACACAAGTTATTTTAAAGTGAAAGTTGGGTGGCTACATATGCATTTAATAAATTTTAAAAGCGCCAAGGGATTGGTGTACGCCAGTAAATAGTCGGCGCCATCAAGTGGGACGAACTAAATTATCCGCCAGCTAACTACAAAAGGAGCAATGCAATCGTAAGCTGTGCGAGTGAAGCAGAAACGTTTATACCGATGTAACTTCTTTGAAATAAAATTATAGCTGGTCCAAAACGGCGGGCAAAACTTTAATTCGCCCATGAAAAGAAAGCACAGCACATAGGAACGAGGTGCTTATCTAAACCTGGTCACACTTTTTCCCCCTCTACCAGCACAACTGTATCGTTAGCTGGTGGCTAACGGCTCCTTGTACAGTTAAGGCCGCAACAAATAAACACCAACGTGCATGCTTATTTCGTCTCGTAACATACACAAAGCAACACGCAAATATTTTCGCTGCAAACTCACTTACCGACAGCACCGCTTTTACAGTGAAATTGATGATGATTAAGTTATTTCTCCCAGAGAATGCTCCCCTGTTGTACTCATTAAAACAGCCAAGATGGCGCCAGTCGCCTTCCTCCCGCTCACCGCTGTCCTTTTAAAATCGGCAGGATGTTTACAGTCAAAAATGGCGGAGGAGGAGTCTGCTGAGGCCGACGCTGACAGACAGCCCGCTGTGAGCACCAAGTGGAGATAGGGGGCGCTGTGGCACAGTGCTTACCAGGGACATGTAAGGTGCTTGAATAATAAATTAATAATTATGATTGTGAAAATATATACTGTGCACGCATGCAAATGACAACGAATCCAATGCATGTATTATTAGAATCATTACTATTACACTGTTGCTTTTGTTGTTGTTGTTGTTGTATAATATTTATTTTAATTTTGTTAGTTGTTCACTTCCCACTGATGTTACCCAATGTCCACTACAGTGCAGTGAGTGCAGTGAATGCACTCATGGTTTTGTATTTTTGTGGATGTGATTGTCTGCCTACTCTGCTCCCATCCCTAAATGTCCCATCTAGTCCCTTATCTTTAGAAAACAACTTAGCCCATGTTGTAATATCCTGTACATCAACAGACTGGCCTAAAACAAACTGTGGTCTCCCACTACACCTTCTTTCACACCAGACATTTTGACAGGTCATAGCAGGAAAAGCGGCACAACTGATAGCATTCGGTATCTCAGTTGCAGGGCCATGCTTTTGCACATGCTGCCTTACTGGCACAGCTTACGCTTAGATGGAACAGAACCATCATCAGCGTTATTAGATACACCTGTGCATTCCTGCTATGATAAATCAAAAATGTCTGCTGTGAGAAAGGGCTAGTAATTACCTATTACATTGGTTCAATGGATTTATTCATAAATAAAAGTCCATTTAAAAAAAAAAGTAAAGATAAAAATGTACATTATTTAAATGAGGAGGAAACTGATATTTCCTACTAAACCTACCAAACACATTCAGTCCTCTGAATGCTTAATAGGGCACCTGGCAGTCATGCAGACTACAAAAACAATTTCCAAACAGTATATTAGATAGAGAGATGGGGAGAAACATGCCTGACAGAGAGACTGCCTCATCTACAATCAAATTGCAAAATTGGTATGCAGTAAAGCGGATTTGTCTCATAGGCTACAGCATCTGTTGCGGTAGAACTGCTGCCAGTTGAGCATGTTTATGATTTACTAGCAGCAGGGCTCCATGTCACTGTATTGGGATGGCTGGTAGATAACTGAGGTAGTCCTCCCACATCATTAGATTCGTGTTAAATGTAGTTATTTTTATCAGCGTGGTTTGGGAATTTATCAAATCATTTGAACTCACATTCAATGAACATCCATGCAAAGCTGGATATCTGCAGTGACAGTACAGATGGAAAACACGGTAACGTCACAAGGCACTTGAGCTGCGTGATAATGCCTCATAATCACATGATAATAACACAGGCAGTTGGTATTTATTACATTTGAGTGAAGAAGTAATTCCCTAAATGTATTTAAATGTGTGCAGATATGCTCCAAAACCAACTAGATTATCGTTCACACATTTCATCAGTACAGAAACAGGCTCATTGTGAGATTAATAAATTATTGATCTAGGCCAAATTACTAAATACGATTCCGCAATTGAAAGCTAACAGATGTAAGCCAGACAATAATTAATTTAAAATGCCATTCAATCTGAAATTGGATGGGGATTTTCTGTCTTGCATCACTGATTAAATCAAGGTACTTTCACATAGATGTATTAATGTCTTGTGCAGCATACACAGAAATAAGTATATGACACATTTTAACACAATGCTGCACAGACGTATATGGACGGTAACACATTTTTGGGCTGCCATCTGTTAAACAAAATAATTTGATCCAGATAGCTGATTGCTGTCTCCTATTATCATGTGAGAGATACATCTAAACAGCAACCAAATACTTCTATACCAATGCTTTCCTGTTTTGGAAGAGCTACTTTGCTGACGTACATGGTGTGAGTCACACAGCCTGAACATCTGTTTATCTCTACATACCAAAACAGAAGTATGTTATTATCTGCACAGCTGTATGAAATAAAACGTCTTGTTCTTTGGATTTTACTGAAACCCTCTTACATGCACACACGCACAAACACATTCAGAGGAGATGTGGGCTAAAAGTAGCGACAGATTTTTATCCAGGCAAATTCTGATTGAAGAATTAGATTGCTTTAATCCTGTGAAATAAATTGTTTCTGGCTAATAGTGCCATAATGTGCCTAATCTTAATGTATTCAATTATGTCGCCACAGGCAGCCCCTTCTACTCTCTTGCAATGAAACTGCTTTTCTATGAGGCGCTGTATGACATCTAGTTGCACTGTTACTGCAAATGCAGCCTTCACATTTTGATCAAGTTATTTTGACCTTGTAGGCTAAGTTCTTTGGTATTTGTTGGTATATATTATCAGATAATTAGTAATGGGTGTCTTTTGATTTATTATCACGGTTAAAAAATGAATTTGTCTAATGATTTTTAGCCCCATAATAATCCTCATGATGCATTCATATTGGCAAGAAGGAGTTGTAACAGAGAAGAAGAAGTAGAAGAAGTTTTTCCTTCTAAATACAGTTATATGTATGCACAATCACCTTGGTTGGAATGTTCAAAATAAAGTTAACTCCAACAGAGAGATGCCACCATAATGACATCATTCCCCACATACCGGCAAGCAGCGAGACTAAAAATCCACAGAAATCAGCGAGACCGAAAAAAATTATCTTTCATATTGCCGGATGAAACACGCTGAAATAACATCTGGTGTAAAGCTGATAGAAGGAGAAGGTCATTTGTCAAACTTGGCCTAGAGTCACAGTATTTAATCCAACAGTAGGGAAAAGCCCTGACAGCACGCGTGCTGAGATCCATCTCCACTGCAGATACGCATCTCATCAGTAGGATGAGCCGTTGGACTGATTAGCATATCATTAAAGCATACAAGCAGCCTTGTGGCATTGCATAGTCCTTGGTTGATCAAAAATCCCTTATTTCCACTCGCTCCATGCAACAAAAGATCTACACATCTCTTATTCCTGTTTGCTTTTGGTCCACAGACCATACATGGATGTGATCTTAGTGTAACTGTCCAAAGGGTTTTCCTTTTGGTGTCACTAGATAATTTATCCCCTGTAGGCCAGCTGCACACACTGCACATCTTTTTGCTTTAAGAGTTTTGCCCAGTTTGGTGTGTGTGTGTTTTGGGGTTTGCAATCTCTCCTGTAGCTGTTGCTCCAGCTGAGTTGGCAGCTCTCATGCACCATGGGATCATCCTGGATAGATGCTGTTATTTATGCAGCGTGTCTAAACCAATCATCCTGACACAGATTTATGTAAACACAGCAGTTTCTTGGCATAGGATGAGGTTCACACATGCACAAGGAGGAAGCTAAAGGTATTATTGAGTTTGGCTCTCCCCCAGTGGGTGCAGTGCATAAACCCAACCTGCAAAATATGTTAGCGAAGCCAGGAAATGTGTTTCCAGCAGGTCAGGGAGGAAGAGGTAAGACAAAGTGAAATGGGAGGAAAAGGAACTACTGTATGTGTATTCAGGTATGTCTTTTACAGCATACCATACATATGTAGGTAATAGTAAGAAGACATTTTGAAAGGATGACATTGAATAAATATCAGTAGTCAGATGAAAATCACAGACAATTTATATCAAGAATTTCATTTATTGATTTTTTTTGTTTTGATTTTATAAAATTCTTTTACAAAATTGTGATTTTTCCTCTATCTTTCCATTTTAAATATCTATAAAATTAGGTCTGCAGTTACGGAAGAGAGTGAAGGAAGCAGACAGAGATTGTGTATTTGAGAATTATGTGTGTTACATGTATTATTATACTTGCGACAACCAGGAAGAGGAGAACTCTGTTGGGCCCTCGCAAGTATAGTAATACAAGGCAGTACGTGCAAAAGAAAAAACTTCCTACAACAGAAAAGGCAGGAATGTCAATATGTGGTGATAAGTTTTAGTAGCATTCCAGTGTTAAACAATTTGATTTAGAGAGTCATTTTGTGTTACTGGATATTGATAAAGAAAACAAAAAAGAACCTACTATGAAATGAAACCAGGGCCTGTTTCTTGCACAAGGCAGATGGGGAAAAAACTAATAAGTGTATTTCTTCTGAAGGCACATCAATATATAACCCCATGCCCACTGAAACAACAACATCAACATACGGAAGAAAAGACAAAGATAGAGAAAATGTCATATTAAATATTGCACCAAATTTGTTTCAGCCATATCCAGTTGTCTCGATAGCACTGTTTAATACCAGGATTGTTTATTTTCTGTCAAGCTGATAGCACATTCTCAGAAGTGAAAAATACCATGCAGCACTCTTCTCTGTTCTATCACACTACACTTCCTTTTCCTTCCTTTTGCATACTTTACTTTCTTATATAAACAGGAAATACTTTTAATGAACCCAATAAATATGGGAATGCATGGTATTCCTCATATTAGATCAAAAATATATAAAAACAAAATCTACTGGCACATGTTGTGGTGAAGGGTACAGAACAGTGAACCTTACCAAAAAGATCATTTATCACTGTCAGGGCAGGTGTGGTTAGATTTCTAGAGAAATGCTAGTGGCTTCACAGGGATACTTCATGGACAGATACACTTGAAGCTGATGATGCACAGTGATTTACAAACACAGGTGCACATTCTAGATTATTCAAATTATCTTTAATATTTGCAGATAACCTGATATGGCATATCAAGGCAGAAATAAAATGAAGCGAGACAGTTAATGGAGCCAACCATTTAGAAATTATTTAATTCAATTTGCCTATTGATTCATCTGCAAAAAACCCAATTTCATGTTCCACTGACACTTGGCATTTAATGTAAAGTAAAGGAGATGTGTCTTAGATTGGGAAGGCGAACATATAGAAACTGTCCAAGTGTCATTTATGAGACATCCTGATTTATTATTATTATGGTTTTACATTTAGCCTCTTGGATGTGGCCCAAGCACAACAGCACATGGCCAATTTTGATCTCTCAGGGATGAATGGCTGTTTAAATCTGTGATTATCGGAGATACAAATTGGCATTCTGCAAATATACTGAAAATGGACAGGCTTCGAATTGCATGTATTTATGTTGAAGAAACACCACAAATGAGAATAAGTACTTACTGTAATAGAACATATCTCACCAAAGGTGCTAATTTATTCCCTATGTCGTTTAACAGTATCACAAATACTTGGTGAGAATTCTTATCAATCAAGGCATATCTGTTCACAACAGTGGGGAAAATACAGTAGTCTATTTAGTACGATGCCAACTCTGACAGCATCAAGCACTGTTTGATGCAATGTTAGTCCAGCTTGGGCTACTGCCAAACCTGTCACTGGACAAAATGAAATTGGGTCTATGGCATAGAGACAATTACTGTATAGAAATATCCCTTGCTAACCAGGCCCAAATAGATCCATTCTCTAGTTTTCACAGTGGTTTGTGTTTCAAACAGACCATTGGTTGGCTCAATTGGCAAGCTCAGCCCCCCCAAAGTAAGGTAACTCTTATGATCCTCTATTGTTCTTCAGGCCAGCACATATTCAAGTACCTATTCTAGACATTACCATACACTGTATATGAAGATGGACGACATGACAGCTCCCCAAAGTGAAGGCTGGCAGTCATAAACCCCACCCCCCTCCATGTTAGTGGATGAGACATGAGCCAAACTGGAAAAAAAAAAAGTCACCAGCGCAAGATGGCAGCGCCCGTATGTGGGATATTTTGGCTTTATTTTGTAAAGTGGAGACATGTCATCCATCTTTATATACAGTTTATGGTCTTTAAAAATGAAAAAAAGACACATGAAGAAGACTTCTTGCTAAAATGAAAATAGAGAATTCCACTCCTCAGTCCAGTTCCTGTGGATATTTATTGCTACATAGAAAATTCTGTGAAATCTAGCAAGTCGTGTAAGACTTGTAGTTTTACCAGGAAGAAATGATCAGAATGGCACAATCTAGTTTGTCAATTGAATAAAAATACATTTTTATTGTAATTCAGCAAGGAAAAAATGTGAATGCTGACCTGAAGAATTTACCACACAATCTATTATTCCATCAGTTATAAAGAAAATCACAAATCATGAAAAACAAACAAAAAAACGAGAAAGCAGCAAGATCAAGGTGCACTCTCTGCACCGTTTCTTTTTCTCAGACTCCCAGATCCCAACGCCGTTTGATAAACTTGAGGCACTGTGAATATCAGATTAACGATCATAACTCAGTTCTGTGGTCGAAGGGCTGCGATTCCTCTCTTCTCCCACCCTGCTGTTGGTTTTAATTAAGACAACACACAGAGAGTCGAGCTGGCCATTCATTCACTGTATAAAAAAAATTTGCTAAACACAATCCAAAATAGTGTTATCCTCTTCCTCTTCATAATTATCAACAAAATTCTGTCAGCAAAAACGTTCAGTAACCTGTGCAGTGTACAGAGTTTGCTGCTGTTGGGACACTCAAGCAGCAAGCTATGATTTCCAACTCCATGACTTTGACAACTTCAATTTAAAGTCGAGCAGTTTTCAAGTCCTCAGTTGTCCTTCAGTTGGTGGTAGTTGTAGTTTATATAGTTGGACCTGTGTGCTCAGCTATCCCCCAATACACACAAGAGAAAGGATAGAAAGGAGAAATGGAGGAGACCAATGAATGTGGCGTCCTCCACATCTGTTCTAGTTTCTTTTCCTGCTCTCCCCCTGTACCCAATCCCATTTGTTTCTCCACTGATCCGTCCATGCAGTCATGGAGAGGCTTGCATTTCTCTACATGTCCGCACCCCCTCGCTCTGTCCTATGTCCAGAGAGCGGGGGGGGCTCTGGAGGGTTATAGCCTCTCGATGTCCCTGTACTTTTTCCGCAGTATGGACACCTGGTCTTTGAACAGGACTGGGTCCAGCCTCATCTGAGAATGGACCAGGGGCATGGTGCCAAACCAGCTGGCAAACTTGTTCATGCAGGTTTGACGCTGGGCAAAATGGTCCGGGTCAGCCCAGCGAGAAGCCCGGGAGCTCTGGAGGTGGGAGGTGGTGATACCAGGGGGAGAGGGAGAGAAAGATACAGGCAGAGCAGGGAGAGAGAAACCAACAAAATGAATAATGCATCACAGCTTCTTCTGACCTTTCAGAGCCTATTGTAATTATTCATGAGGATATATTTTATTGAAGGACTTGTAAATATTGCAAGAAAACAAAATTTAATTCAAATGTAACACATTTACATATGACTGATGTTCTGTTTTAACAGCTAACACTATTAAGGTTTAAGTGGTACAATGAGTTTAAAGACCACCAGCTTCTACAGTAATCAGGAAAAAAACATGCTGAGCATGATTGTGAAAAATGAATGATTATGTGGGTTTTTAACAGTTCAAAGGCAGGTGTTGGCATGTTTAAAAGAGAAGCTAGCAGAATTTGTGAAAAGAGAGGAAAAAAAACCTTACTGGATGAGAAAATGTGTTACATTGAGAGTTTTCTCCTAACTGTAAATCATTTCTGTTGTGTTTTTGAATACTTTCCTTACACTTCCATAATGTGAGTCACTTTCACTCCACACATCGACTCAACCGTGTGCTTGCAGAAATGTAACCACTATCAATGAAAGAATGAATCAAAATGTACCTTCTGCAACAACTACTTTGGTTTTTATTGTGCATGGGGACTGTGACAACTTTAAATATCCAGGTCGCTATATTATGCTGATATTCACACACGATGATCACACAGAAGAAAACTAAAAAAGTAGTGCAAACCACTGATAGCCCTCTGTGAGCCATTAAAGAGATAAATAACCCTCAACGATAATATGAAGGAGCTGGTTTTACAGGATAAATATTCTGTCTCACCTGTCCCATCATGGTCTCCTTGTATTGTTTCTTCTGGGTGACCTTGATGGGTGGTAGTTTAGAGACCAAGGACACCAGAAAATTCATCAGAATGTCTTCGCAGTTTGACATCTGGTCAACCATGGTCTTCAGACTGGCTGGAAGGTAGGTGGTGTACAAGTAGTGGTAGTATCTAAGGGAGAACACAAGAGAGAGTGATTGTGTTAGTCCTTAACTAAATGGAAACAGAATTTCAGTGAGTGAAATAGAATAAAGAAAGACAGAAGAGTCGGTAGTGTGTCAGTACTTGTGATAGATGGCAGCCCCAGTCAGCACCATGGAGTAGTCGTTGGTCCACTTGGAAGTGTAGCCCCACCGCTCCTTGTTGCTGTCCCAGAAGTGGCTGCGTGCTGGGTAACCGACAATGCGGTCTGGGAAACTCTGCCACACTGTGAAGGCAAAGTCCACCTGGACCGAGATCAGAGTCAAACACAGAGACAGAAAGAGGGAGGAAAGACATGAGGCCAAGGTTCGTTACAGGGAACTGTATGGAAAAGATACATGCATAATAGTGATTTTAATCTTCTTGGTTAAAAATGACTAAATGTTTGCTGTAGTTTTCTTTTAGTCTAACCTCTGTAGTGGAAAGCACGGTGTCCTCATCCAGACTGAGTACAGCGTCGGTGGGGATGGTGTCGTAGGGCAGAAAACGACTGCTTATCACCTGGAATGATTTGCAAAGCCCAGACACACAAGCAAAATGTGACTGAATGTTACTGAAACGAAGCAAATAGTTACAGCACGCAGCTCAACAACAACTGTCAGCAGATAAGCAGGATAAGCAGCATATGAGCACAAGCGAGGTACATCTGCCTGACACGCAGCGCTACCAGTGTCTTTGTCTGTCTGTGCTACAGGGTTGTTTCATCTTGCCGCGTTAACAGCAGTCAGCCAAATATACAAGCTGACATAACACCAATAACAGCAGGAACACAGCATTTCAATGATGTAGATAGAACATCTACAAGCAGTGGAGTGTGTTTCCCTCTCTGATGAGCCCTGTAGCCTCTGCTTTTTGGCATGTACCTATGCAAATAACTCTGTATAAGTGCTTATTAAGTGGTTTCCAATTTTAGAAATAGGTGCACACGGATCTTAATGTGTGTTATTTTTTGCAATATAGTGTAACAGTTTATATTCCTGACAGCAGCGACTTTGTTAACCACATCAGCATTCAACCAGGGGGGTCAAGGCTATATAACAAACACTAGATGAAAAGAGATGTACACTTTGATCTAGCCAAGTCAGGATTGCAATCCCTGCCGAGCTCCTATACGCTGTATGCCAGTATCATCCCTGACACATAAATCATTCTTCAGTCTTTCAGAAACTAGATGTCTCATGATGCTTTGAAAACTCCTGTACAGCATCCAATTGCTAATTAACAAACTGACATACCACCAGCTTTAGTTACTATGCTTAAAAGGTACTGTATGTAAATTTTTGTAATGTTTTACATTACATTAATCACTTTATATTGCCTGTGTGTAGACAGACTGTAACCTAACTTAAAAAATGAGACACTTCCCGACTTCCTCGGTTGCCTATAGCAACCTATAGCCTGCGTACTGATTTCTATGTAGAGGACTCGGGACGTTTTTTCCAACAAACTCCAATGGATGTGATGTTATGCACGCTCCCAAAAGAAGAAGCTACTTATAGTAGCTAACATTAGCTGATGTCTGTTATTGCAAATTTGGAAAGAAAGGAAAAGACAAATACTTGTTCAAATCACTTAGAGATGCGCTGGAAGCAGCAGAACACACTGTGCACCCTCTGACTACTTCAACCACTTCGTAAAAAACTTTGAGGTGCCTGCAGTTTTGCATTTTACATCTTGAAGTGAACGCAACTGAAGGCTTCCAGTGCAGAATGTGAAATGGCTGCAGTAACATCCCCAAATGAGAGAAGTATGAGGCTAAGGTGTTTGTTTTTTTTACCTTGCTTTCGCCTTCTATAACAATGACAGGGACTGAGGTGGCTGGCCAGCGGTGCTTGGCAGGAAGAGGCTTGTCACAGTTCCACAAAACTATCACCTGCACAAAAGGGAAAAGAGGTAAAGCTTAGTCATCATTCTGAACACATGCTCATATTCATCTGCATACCCACGTATGTATACCTAATGAGATATCAAATATGAGTCTATTAATGTTTGACAATCCTTGTTTGACTTGGCAATATATGTACACATCAAAAACCCACAATACAGCCTAGTTTCACTTCAAAGCCCTATTTTTCATTTACTCCATATTTATGCTACTGCAGATCTATTTTCAGAACTGTCACACCACCTACATTAAGTGACAGCAACACACTGTATCACTGTAAATGTTAGAACTAAATGTGCTGACACCTAACGCTAGCAATTCAGTTTTAAATCCAGGAAAACTGAATTCACATTTCTGCAAATGCCAGAATAATGATTGTATACAGCACTATCCACTGAAAGACAGGATTTACTGCACACATGAAAACCACCACTCCACAACATAACAGAGTTCACTGAGAAATTACAGTTATTATGTGCAATTGTAATGTTTGACAGCTATCCAGCTGTGTATTAAAGGTTCCTTAGGTAACAGTTTCTTATATTTCCTACAGTGTGCATTAGTATAATAGTATCTGTAGAGAGAGGAGTGTCAGGGTGGATCTGTTGTGGCAGGAAGGTTTGGAAATTATTTTGACAGCCTCCCTTCATCTGCAATCTGAATAAAATACTTAAGTTCAGAAGCAGTTTCAAGCAAACACCAGCACTTTGGTGATGTGATAAACCTGAGAAATGACACTGACATAGAGAAAAAAAATAACAGAGCTTTTTTCTGCCAAAGCAGCTTTGCCCACTTTGCTTTTTGTTAAACATCTTAAAACATCTAAAAAAAACTGTGTTCGAAGCTCTTAGTGTTTCAATTTGTTAAACATTTTCTAATTTGGATGAATTTGCTCCATAATTTTATAGTTCAGTGAAACATCTACTCACATCAATATCAAGTTGTGACCACTGCGGATCACAACAGTGTCAGGTGAGCAGTGCAGTGTCGTGTGTTGGGGTTTGTATTACCTGAGCACAGTACTGGGATTTGGCCACAGCCACAAGCAGCTTCATGACTGGTTGGGACTGCGACACCAGTGGGGTCACCACATGAACGATCGCTGTAAACTTGGAGTATGGCTTAACACCTGAAAGCAGTCGAGACACATCAACAGTAAGAAAAGAACCAAATCAAATCTGCTGGGTGGGATTCTAAGCATGAGAATGATCTTTGGAATCACGTTCATTCACATACAGCAGGTATGTGGAACTACCACTTGAACATGGAACTGCACTAAACCTAACCCTATAGTTTTTTGGGCATTACAGTCATACCGCTTCACTATCAATTTATAAACTGAACTGCATAAAGCTATAAGTAAAACCTCTTTGACAGCTCTGAGCATCTCTTAGTTTGTTCTTGTTTTCGTCAAGCTGATTACTTGGCATATTGTGTAACTGAAAAAGGTTTAATTAGGCCTGAAAGGAAAAGGTGCCAGTTAACCAAATCCCAATGTCAACAACAAGTCGCATATCTGGCCAATTAGCCAAGCACAGATACAACATGGCAACGTGGCAGGTCTAATTGGTGAGCTTCTCTGTGACAAATCATGAATTTATAAACATATACAGCATAACTTGTGGCAATGTCACTGATTCACATGTTAGTTTACAAATGCTCAACAGCTGCCACGTACCAGCTGTTCCTGTGTTTTGCCGTAAATAAAAAATCAGTCTGTCAAACCTTAGGGAGTGTGCCATTAATGTGGTTCTTAGCATTTAGCAGCATGCGCATCAATGATAAACTGACCCAGCTTAGCGTAGTAGAAGGGGAAGTCTCCCAGGTATGTAGAGTACTGAGGCAGGGTGAAAAGGCCTCCAGGCAAACTGTTCCACATGAGGTTACTCCTTGAGGTGCGCTGCAGTACCCGGTCCTGGATGATCTGCATAAATAGGGGAGCAGAGAAGATCCAAGTTCATGCTTTCTGTAAATTTGCGAATTGATTGCAATTTGTATATATCAAAGGTCAATACTATTCCATTTTCCGGTGTGAAAAATATCCGATCCACGGGCCAAGGTAGTGTTTGTACAACTACTGTGAATTGTCGGTAAGAAATTAGGTTTGAGCTAAGGTCTTCCATGTCCATACCTTTCAAATGAAGTCATATTTTTTGATTGGCACAGTTATCTTCCCATTCCAACTAACTGAAACAACGACTTACTTGTAATAAATAAATGAGTGGTTTCCATTATGATGTCATATCTACTCATAAATAACTCATCTTATTATTCAATCCTATGTTATTATTCATCTTATTTTTGGTCACGGTATATAGATTTTTACATTTGTTTAAATAAATCCACATCACAATAAACAACACCTCAATATTTAAATTTTTAAATATATTGAATTTTTGATTTGTATTAGTTTGTTGGATTATAGCCATCACTTAGCACTGAAGATATTAAACCGTAATGAACTCAATAGTCAACATCCGTAAATCCTCATTAGGAAAGAAACTGCTAAAAGTATATAATGCCAAAATATCTTTCTAAAAAGGGGAAACATGTCAATTGCTGAAATTAAATGAATACCTTTTCCTTCAACAGTGATGACTGAAATTTCATTACTCTGGCGTGGCATAGGTAGCAGCCATGGCTTAATAAAACCAGCCTCATTAGCACTTTTTTAGTCGCACTGTTATGTTTGAGATAGTCATCAATAACATCAATTCAGTTCGTTTTTCAGAATAGCGTGAGTTGGCACCAGTAAACCTGAATTTAAACTTTTATTTCTTTGTTTAGCCCAATATCACATACAATGTATCAGCGGGCTTTACAAGCCCAAAGCATCAACTGTTTTCCACT
The DNA here is from genome assembly GCA_036023655.1 of Nannoperca australis. Lineage (NCBI taxonomy): Eukaryota > Metazoa > Chordata > Actinopteri > Centrarchiformes > Percichthyidae > Nannoperca > Nannoperca australis. The sequence goes on along the minus strand of JAVQJD010103184.1, from coordinate 20,270 downwards.
CCACCAAAGCTCTTACATAGTGAGCGGACAACTTAATAAAATATTAAGCATTCCCAGAAGCTATGGGGTAGCTACAAAGCAAAGTATACCCCATGTTCTTCTTGTAGGATATTGTGGTAATATACAGACTCTTGAGGTTCAACTTTACCTTGTTGACAATAAAATATGCAGAATCCCTTGCTAATGGTACACATGGACTGAATTTGATGTCAAAACACCCACCTCTTACCGGTCTTGTACTATGGTATGTGTTGGAACAAGGTTAAGATACTGAGAGTGTAAACAGATCAAAGATCAGCTTCTGGGGGCTGTAATTTTAGCCTGCTGACACAGAAATCCCAGCTCTGCTTTCCAGAGACCTGACTTCTTACCTCCTGGGACAAGACCTCTGTAACACTAGCTGAGGACAGCAGCTAATGTTGTAAAACTGCAGTCAGCAATAAGGCTTACATGTAACACAACTGAAAACCGACAGCTCTTCTACTGTTTGTTACATTAAACTATGAAAAAAATATTCAAACAATCAAAAATTAATAAACATCAGATACAGGCAAAATTCTGATTTGATTCATTTATTTTCCCTTCACCTGCTATTGTTGTGGATTAGCAGGCTTCATTTAGAGGACCACTGCTGAGAGTGGTTGTTGAATTTGGGGATGAACAAATGCACGACTTGGAACACAGTGAAGAAAACCTTGCCTTACTAACAGCCAGCCTTTCACATCCTGTCTGGGTCTCTGTCTTTCTCCCCTATCCCTTTTCATTCCTCCCTGCTCTCATCTTTGCTTGTTTGTAATTCTAGCCCAAGAGCTGTATGATAGCCTGCTACTCAGCAGGAAGAATACAGATAAATGGACTCTGACAGGAACAAACTACTGACATGATTGATAGCCAAGCCACAGCAAGAAACCACTTCAAAAACATGACAGCAGTGTTTAACAATATATATCACCACTCTTGGTTTTCAATCTAGTCAGGAGCAGTTTGGTTGTGGGTATTATGTCTGCAGCTACACAGTCAGCACTTGTAGGCTTGTCAGTACAAAGTCAATAACTGAGATCAACAGAATTGAGTGACTTCATGAATGAATGAATGGATTTATGCCATATTTGTTTGCGTGTAATGCTTGCGTGCATATGTGTGCAAGCACACATTGTTGTTTTCAGAAAGTGAAAGATTTTGAAACTGCAGGAGTAACATGAACATGAACGTACGTGTGTGTGTGTGTGTGTGTGTGTGTGTGTGTGTACCTCCAGTGTGGTCAGCACAATCTTCTCCACAGAGTTGAAGTAAGCCTCCCATAGGAACTGGGTTTGCTGTCTCAGTGACAGGATCTTATCCTGGTGGATGGAGCGCACTGTTGAGGGGATCTGAAACAGGAGTGAACACGTTATCATTCTTAAATTAGCCCAGACAGCCTACACTGCATATTGTCATTAAATTAACAACATACACTGCCTCTAGAACAACTGCAAGATCTGCCTCAATAAATCCATTGAGTGAGTCTCAGCTGTCATAATACAGTTGATCTGACACAGCTATACAGCAGTTTTACAAGACCGTGGTCCAAATTCACAAATCAGGACATAACTAGGTAGGAAAGCCAAAGAAAATGTCTTTAAATATTTAGAAATGTTAATTCCAAGAGGCAATCGCATCCATAATTACTCTGCACATGCGGTCATGCTAAAAAAAAAAAATCTTTCTTTAACTCCAACTTTAGATCTGAATTAAGTTTAAGTCTACCTGTAGTAGCAGCCTTTCATCCCCAATAACAGCTGCCGTATTCCAGTCGATGATCTCTGAAAAGGGAAGCTCCCAGCCATTACTCAGCATCACTGGCACACAAGCTGCCTGTAAGGGTTAATATACAACACACACAAAATACACTGTTGGTTAATGAGATGAATGTTGTAAGTTTGTATATCTGCAGGCAATAAAATAAAGACAGACTGGAGAGAAGAGAAAACTGAAAAATATTACTAAATGGCTTATGCTCGGCACACTCATGCCATCACTGTACAAGGTCCATTTCCCAAGCAATCAAATCAGGCAATTTAACCAATAAGGGCGACTCATCTTGCAACACATTTCCATTAACTACAGAACTACTGCAGTACCTTGATGACTAACTCTCAAAGTGACTAGGCAGCGCGGCTTCATAAAAATAATCATTATGTTCAGTAGAAGGGAAGATGCACTTCAAAACATACTTCAACATTAAACCCCTGTGTCTGAGAGATTAATGAAATTGCATTGAAGCGTGTGAACATGTTTGTGTGTGTGTGAACATCCTTGTGAATCCAGCATTGTGTGTGTGCATGTTTGTACTGCAAGTTTAAGTGTGTGTGTTTGTAAAAGTTGGATAAAACACGCCGCGTCGTGCCTGCAGTGACCGCCCAGCCCTATAATCTGTTAACTGAGGTACCATTCACTGATTGGCTTCGGTCAGTACACATGCACACGCACGTCCAGGCACAAACGCTCCTGCATCAGAGTGCTGCAGTGCTCGTCTAATCTCCTCGGTGTCATTAGCAAAGGCAGCAATCTGCTGAAACGCTGCCATGGCTTTCCCTACGTATCTGCTCTCACAGAGCAATCAGCTAGAGACTCCCGTAGCTCAATCCTCTCCCAACTCATCGCATTACACACACGCACACACAGAGCAAACATTCATTAATAAAACTCACTGCTATGAACTCCCTACATTTTGCAAGCGCACACGTGTAACAGAGAACTTGAATTCGACTCTACCCTACTGCACGTCACGGGACCTGCATTGCTCAACCTGATCCTGCAGGTTTGCGCTCAGCATCATCTGCCCAATCAGTCAACCGTTCCACGTCCTTGAGCCAGTGTAACTGTTACAGCAGCACACTAACCTGCCTTGCATTCACCTTCCCCAAATTCTCCAGCGTCTGTCTGCCTTCCTCAACTTCTGTGCTCCTGCATAAGGTTGCGGGTGGAAAGACGCACTAAAGCCTCCAGGCCGTGGTCCAGCCCTACACTCCAGCCAACCTCTGCACATTACCTCAACTGCAGCAGCACTGCTTTCTCTTCCTGCACTGAACTGGCCATCAGCCCACTGTCTCACCTTGCCTCATAGTGCAGTGAGGGTGCAGTTATCCTCCCATTGCAGTTGATAAAGTTTCACTGCCTTCTTCTATTGTAAATTCAAAACTCATCATTCTGACTCTCCTTGTTCAAATATATCTCTCTTGAATATTTCCCTGCTGTTTTTCCCCTGGACTTTGGATGCTTTTAGTTTTTTCATGACATAAATATTGATTTTACTTACACTGTGAATCTAAACTGTAAGTCAGTGGTGGAGAAAAACAGCAAAATATCTCAAATCTAATTGTACACAGAGGCAAGTCAAAAATTATTTTAAAGTATTCACATACATAAAATAATACTTTACATGTGGACATATTCTCATATTGGTAACCAGAGAGTGTGAAGGCAAAAATACATTTACAAGTGCCTAAACACTTTTTAAATGTCCTGCCACTTTATGAAGCCACACTGGGAGCACATGTTTTCCAAGATGTCATGCACCATTTCATCAACTTCCAATGACAAGCAGTTCTGCAATCACCAGCAGTACAGCTCAGCCTGATGTGTTGGCAGTAGAAGTGATCATAAACATCAAATATTCACTCATGGTGTAGATTAATTTGATAAAGGGGACATTTTATATGTCTATATATTCAACCATATATTCAAACCCTTTAGTATTCAAAGGATTCTTGGTCAAATCGCAGGACCATAATAATCACTGGAGTCAAAAATAAATATATTTGAATGATTTTGGGGTCCCTAAAATACTGGGGCCCTTAAATAGTACTAATGTACTTCCATCCCAAAAATGGAAATTATTATTTTTTTAAACATAACTGATTTAAGGAACACCTTTTATTAAGATAAAACCATTCTTAAACTATAAATATTGTCTTAGGTAAAGTATTGAGAATGAGAGAATAAATGGGATGGGTTCAGTACCTTGGAGAATTAGAGACACTCGGTGAAGAATGTAGCAGTAATAAAAAGACTAAGTGTAATATTAAAGGAGAGGAGAAGATAGGACGACTTCAGGAGGTGGGTGAAGAAACTCAAAGAAATGGAAAAAGCTAAACCAAAACAGAAAAGAAGAAAACAACAAGAGAGAAAATATGGTACGGATAGAAACAATTAGTCCAGTGCAGCTGGATCAACACTGGCTGCACAATAAGAAAATGACCGATAGTGAGTGAGAGAGCTACTGTGAGTAACTCAGTACATCACTTTTTCCATTCTCACTGATTAATGGCTTTATTGTTTGGACGGCACAGCTTCAGGGCTGAGACATTACAAGCTTTCTTGAACTAGCTGCTAGCCCAAATTGCCAAAATGTACCTTGCACTTCAGAAACTTGAAAACAGAAGCACTTCTAGGACAAGAATCTTGCAGTAATTCCTTAAATATATTTGTGACACAGAATCAGTACAGATGCAACATACAGGGGTCACAATGGCACAGAAAACAACATGAAACAGCAGGAATTCTAATTCAAGTGAGGTAGTGCCTATAGTGTTGCACCTACTGCAATTTCAAAAATGGTTTCTTCGTTGGGATTTTTCACTTAATTAGTTCATACAGAGCGACGGGAAAGATGTGAGAGAGATTAAATATGTAACAAAACAGAGAGGCACAATCCAACTCACAAGGTGACATGGTATCCATCTTGTGAGTCACCATAACACGCCTCCTGTATCTGATTCCGATTTACTAACAAATAAGCCTTACAATGAGCAATGTCACTGACCTGCAAAGCCTCTAAGAATCGAAAAGAACCCAGCCGTCGTCCTCGAGGTACCAGACAGAAGGTGGAGTTGAACAGCATCTCTCTGTAGTCGTACCTGTAGGATGATAAAGAGGAGATGACATCAAGATCTAATCAAACACAACTTGAACTCATATGTACAGGGTATCAACAGAAGACCAAAGAGAAAATGAGCAGTCACACACCAGAACATCAACGTTTCATCAGTTTTAGTTTATACGGTTTTACCTACATACAAAGCCTACTGCTGCAATGTAATATTATTGTAATACATATAATAAAATCCAGACTTTTGGAATACAGCCAATAGCAGGGCAGAGTTTCAGAGTCTCATGGCAGCACGGACGACACAATAGAAAAGTCACCTCTTTTCAACAGTGGATAACTGGAAAGCACAAGTACTTCGAGGAAAAATCTCATACTTTGATCCTGACTCCTCTCTTCCCGTCTCCCCACCCATCTTTAAACCCTGTGCCCTCTCACCTGCACATCTCAACATCTCTCATTTCTTCCTCACTCCCCCAATCCAATCTAAGCCTCAGTCAGCACTTGCTTAGATTAAGGAGCTGCTTGGAATTCCTTCAGTGTCAATATTATACGTGTGTCTGTGAGAGTGGAAAGAGTGTTGCCTGGTTGCCATGCACAGGACTGGGTTTCATTAGTTAGGACTCAAAGCGTGCACATTTTATTTCTATCTCAGTGTGTGTTATGTGTAAACAACCATTCATGCAAATTTGTACTTGTATTTAAAACAATGTATGACCACATTTGCATGAGAATGCAAATATGGATGTAAAGGTGAATGATAATTTGTGCCTGAGCCTGCCTGTGGCTGTTTTCCCCTCTCCTTTATTGTATATGTTTGAATACAGATTTATTATGGTGGCTTAGGCATGCTGCGTCTCTCTCAGTAACTCCAAGGGTTGCCACACAGCCAAGACACATCAGCTTTATGTCATGTACATGAGGTAAACGCAGTACACAGTACTAATGTACACACATTAGTACATTATTATACAAAGAATGACACTCTCTGCCTTATGGGTATCCATCAGAAACACATTCTAAGTGGAATTTATCTCAAAAGGTTGTCTGAGGCTGTGCAGTATATACTTGTCAGTTTTCCTCAAGTTTTAATCAAGTAATTTATGGAGGAATGAAGAGGTTTTCAGGAATACTGCCAACACACAAGGCAGCCAATTAATTGTATGCTATGGATTTATATAAATATATATATATAAATATATATATATATTTTTTATAAATATATATATTTATATAAAATATATATGTCGTCTGTCCATTCTGTCTGGGAATGGACAGACGACACCATTCCCAGATCATAATTTCTGGGCCAACATTTTACAATACATTCAACCATTGCTGAGACACATGCATAAAGCTGCCACCTTTACCACTTATGTCCACGTACTAAATTAAAACCTGCTGAGTTTGTTTGCTGGCCAAATGTCAAACAAATGATTTTTGAATGTATCTGCTAACAAGTGGTTCCATCTTTCATTCAGCAACGATCACAGGACAGCAAGCCAGCTTGAAGTTCTCATTAGCTTTTACATAAATAAATAGCTGGTATGCATGATAAAACTGAGTGAAAACATGCTGACACTTTAAAACACCACTTGTTAAGTTGGGATGGCATAGTGTGGGAACCAAGAGACCCAACAGGCAAAATATTTAATGCAAGCAAATTTCTCTTCTCTTGTGGTTTGGTGGCTGGATCAAGTTTTAACCCATCAGGCATTGTTTTTAAATAAAATAGTGCTACTCTACACAGTCAGTTTGCAGAGTGGTCTGGCTTTCAGCTCAGTGGACGTTTGCCTGACTCACATTTTTGAGGGAAAACTGAGTTTACAACATGGGAGTCACAAATTAATGTAATATAAAATTAATGCAATATAAAATATCAACTGAAATGTTGAATTAACCTTGTTGATTATGTAATATCTATCTGGATAATCCCACTTTAGACTACATATTCCATTTACAATTAACAGCCACTACAGTGAGTTTAGAGAAGATTAACAACCACAAAAAGCACAAAAGCTACAGTAATGCTTTGTCTATAGTAACCCACTATGATGTACACAGAAATCCATTATCACTGACGCACATATACGTTGGCTAATAGTACAGGCTAGGTAGCATCACAGATGCTGGGCTATCATTAAGCTTAGCAAAGAAATTATCCTACCTGAAACAAGTAATCACTAGCCATTTTTCAGGCCTGTAAAAACAAAAGTATAGGTCCATATCTGGGCCTGGCTGGGTGTAAATCTCCCATCCATCACATTTCCTGTGAGTGCAAACTCAGAAAAGACCAGATGTTGTTCTCCCTGCATACCTCCATTCTTCGCTGCTCTTCCAGATGGCTGCCTGTGGGGAGGAGCGGTCTCACAGTATGCTACTGTATGTCAGCGGAGACATTAAGGATGAGTGTTCAAAAATATCTTCTTCATAAACTAACTCGTGTCTTGGTGTGCATTTTCCTGTTTTAAACTTTTTAAAGTGTACGATGCATGTAGGTGTTCAAAAGATTGGTCTCACTGGAAGAAAATTTGGATGGATGTCTGTGAGGAGTTAGTCATGCCCTGCATCACAGCAACATCAGCAACAAACTCTACGTGATGTGAGGTAAATCCTGCCTCGGCCCATATTTCCAGTGCTACTGGTGAGCAGAGCAGTCTCACTGTAGCAGATTGGTCATCACTAATAATCACACCGTTGAAGTAAAGAGCTTGAGCTTTTTTATCACCTCCCTATTATGCTGTAACAATGTTTTACAATTTACAAATGCTATAAATGCTATTATTAAAACTACACGATTAATATGGACATAAACTACTGTCTATCAACAGAAATGTTATATGAATATTATCATGAAAATCCTCTCAGAATACAATGTAAAATAATTATCGTTACACTCATTTGAAATTAATAGCACAGGAATTCCCCAAGCATATCAAAATCAGTTTAAATATGTTATCTTGATCAGTCATGAATATTACATTGAGATTATGTATGCAAAACAATAAATCCTACTGTAGAGCAGCCTGTGCACAAAGCTTCAGCCTGCGAGAATGCATGTGGTGGACACAGACACATCCACTGAGGATTTAACCTCAACCAACTGTTCAGTCAGAGCGACCACACTGTTGACATTTCCTGACCATGCAGTTGCTCTTGGTTAGAAACGGCCATCTCTTAGAAATGGCAGTTCTTTTATATGGCCACTTTATGTGCGAGTGTGAGTGAGAGCGAAAGAGACATGGAGACAAGTAAAAAAAAAAAATGTAAAGTGTGTTTTAGAGGGATAATGGCTTTTAAGAGCTTCAGTTCCAGTGCTATAAGAAAGTAATTCTCATATACTGTGTTGTCTGGGAACGATGCGTGGAAGTACCGAGTGTAGTATAAGAGGAAAGAAGGTATGGTAAGGCCCAAAAACTTATCTCAAAGATGATAATCAACATACTGTGAATCTCTATAGCATGCAAGAGAAACTTTAACTATCAACTGTAAGCAAAAGGTCCACAGTCAGAACACAATGTATCAAAGGAGATACACATTGGACATTTAAAGTCTATTAGCAAAGTCCATTGGAGGGATAGGCACTTACTCACAGAACTAGAGTTACTTACATACATGTAACATAGATCTATTTTTTTGGCATTGTGAAGTAATGGCTTTGTTGATTTCAATACTTGACCACGATGAAAACATGGCAGCTGACTAACTGTGACTTGTTTGCTATAAATTGCAACGTACAACTGACATGGGGAGAGAAGCTAGTGACCGAATTCTCATTAAGATGCAAACAATTCCTCTCCATCTACAGGAGAGGTGAGCAAATAATATTTGAAGTGTACTAACGCAGCATCATTACTTCAACACCACAACTCAGATCAATAATGAAAGACTATTTCTGGCATTTGTCTTAATTTTCTAGGTCTCTCATTGGGAACAAGAGAAAGGACCCAATTTAAAATGGTAAACCATCACCTCTCATTTTAATGCTGTGGGAGATCTACTCATATGCTGCCTTTATATAAACCATTCATTCATAATTAAATGCCATGTATTAATATTACAGGACAGAAACACAGTATGATTCACAGAAAGAGAAATGAATAACAGGAAGTGAGCTGGGTCAAAAAAGATCAACCAGTCTCCTAGCAACAAGAATGGATGGTGTGAAAAAGAAATGCGTGGCTCACTCTTTCAAGTGCCTGAGGAGACTCAGAAGAACAGCCAAAGTGTTTGTCTCCCATAATCTGTGCAAGAGACCACACACATTTACAACATAACAAGTCATAGAATGGACAGCAATCAAAGCAGGCACTGCTTCAGCTGCTCTATGATTGGTCGAAGTGCTCACGTGGGTTCCCCTAAACTGTCTCCTTGTGCTGGGACATCATGTCCACTAGGGAATATGGATCCATCTTCTTTCATTTGTTGGTTCATCTGCTACACACCGTATCACAGAAACAGCGTATGTGATTTTTATGAATCTTGAGAAAATGATATAGGCCAAGTTACATGCTACGAGATAAAAGATGGTGGTATTTTGCAGCTGGCTCACAGAAGGCGCGATCCATTCATGGAGAACATGATTTCTCTCTTTTGTCATAATTTCGCAACACTTAGAACATCTTGTCCTTGCCCCTGACATGCAAAATAAAGAAACTCATATTTACAATGTTTTTTCATACGTTTTACAGATAAACCAACAGAAGATTCTAATAGTATACAATGATAAGAATGTCAATGCAGCTTCACTAAATCATGATCCAAACTCTACTATAATATACTTGCACCAAGATGAGAATACTCAAAAAAGTTCAAACAAATACATAAAAACATTATAATTTGTAGTTATTATAGGCTAATTCAACAAAACTGTAATCAAAGTAAGCTGGATTTGCCTCTTGGAAAGCTCAGCTGTGGCCTGAATTTATTGTATGTGTCTTCATCTGTACCATGATGGAGAAAATGCAAGTCAAGAGGCCTGAGTAGTTTAGTTGAGTTAAACATAATGCTTTCAAATGGACACCTGAATAATAAAAAGAGACTACTAGAAAAAAACCCCGAGAATTCCTTAAGATGGACTTCAGAGGGGAGATGAAGGCAGCTGTAGTCCTATCTCGCTCTCTTACCCCTCTCCCATTCCATACTGACTTAATATCTAATTTTCGGCTTCCTCTTGCGTCAGTTGAGGCAAGTTGATGGGCAGTTGGCTGTTGCCAGGACTACGAGTTTAAGCCAGAGGAATTTCAGCCTGAAAGGCAGCGAGCGATAGTGAGTGACATCGGATGACAAAAGGAAAGATGGAAAAACGTCAGTTGACAATTGCATGCTGTATCCAAGCCCCACACAGACAGAGCCGCCCATGACAAGAATGTCAGACGCCCCACAAACACACACACGAAGCCTTGTTTTGATCTCAACACACATCAGAGCAACTCCAATAGTTCAAGACTCGTAGACTCAGCTGCTTTGTTTCCCCTGACAAGGCTGCACACCAAGAGGTAGACATGTACACCACACAGTGACAGGCCCAAAGAGGGAAAACCAGCACGCTTTACTTATGCACACACAAAAACACTGACTTCCAGAAAGAGTGTATTTGTCTTCACTTAAAGACTTGCATCAGAACTGCATATGTGAAAAACACATTTACACACCATTTTAATTTCAACAAGGTGGTCAAACAGCTGCTCGTAAAGTTGGGTTAATGGGCAGCCCCATACTCATGTTACATGGGGTTAGCCATCAATTAGCCATCAAGATATATACTATAAAGGGGACTGTCCTCTGGTATAAAAAGAGTCCATTAGACCTGTGAAGAAAGTCTTCCCTCAAGAATATGGAAACCTCAGACGTTATCAGTGGCTTTATTGCACTTGTAGGGATCTAGTACACCAATCCAAATCAACGCTCCCCCCTACAGAATGTTTGATTTTTCTGTGCGTGCGTGGATTCAAATTATATTGTGATACATATTCCAAACCATGCAGTCAATACCCAAGAACTTTAAAGAGATAAAGACAATTTAGTGGCCCTAATAAATGCGAACAGCAGAGTGTGACACTAACATACCTACAGTTACGGAGCTTAAAATACTCCAGTGGCCTCAGGATAGGAGCATTAGAGATGGCCAACACTATTATGAATGAGAGTCACTGCACTATTTTGTACTTAGTGGCATAGTTAATCTTGACTGTTTTACCTGCAGCCATGACAGATGAGCAGCTTGTTTTTAAAGCAATGGAGCTGGCTAATGTGCCTTGAGCAGGGATGTGGATGCAATACAGGTGGAAAAAAGTGGATGTACTGCAGAGCTTCAGGGAAAATAAGAAAGTTATTGAAAAAAATACACATTGTTACACAAACGATGATAATTAATCATTCTACTTTTCTCTTTAACTTCAGATAGGCTTTCCAAGTGTAAAGTGACATTGCCAAAGTAAGTTGTTTCCTGGTGAAAAGATTTTCTGGGGTGGAATATCCAGTAACCATTATGCAGTCTTTTGAGGTCTTCTGAAGAGAAGGCCAAACATGCTAGTAAGGTCTCTTTTTTGAGACTACACTGTGGTTATTGAGAATTAGTGTCTCGTGACAAAATGGAATGGATTGTTTGAATGAAGCGCAAGGCAAAAGAAAAATCTAAAAGGTGGGAGAAAGCAGGGATAACTGCTTAATTTCTTTTAGCCATATTTGTAACAACGAGCGGCAATAACTGGACTAACTGCACTAGAATCATTGCGTTTGTTTGCTTTCAGTGCACATATTGAACAGATGAAAGTTCATGGTTGTTACACCAGCAAGAACGAATACTGCTGCTTAATGGAGTTGAAGGAGTACTATCTGCTCCACCCAGAGTCAATGGAGCAAAGTTGATGTTGATACCAATATGGCTTTTTGAAAAACAAAGCCTTTACTCATTTCCTCGAGGCACTTTGAGCTTACTCATCTTCCTCTGGTAAATTAGTTCAAAGACAGCTTCATAAAACATTTACAGACACACAGAGGGGGGTCTCGAGCTCTACCACAGTTCTACATGACCCCAGGTTAATTCACCTAATTACTATGCTTTGAATCTTCTATCACTCTTCTTTTTCTTGTTCCCCTTCTCTGCCTTCATCCGTCTTAAGCCCTCGCTCACCAGGAAAACCAAAAAGCAAAAAACCTTTCATCTCTACAAATATCCCTCCTGAAAATTGACTCATACACGCTGTAGTTAGTTCCAGTGCATACTGACCAAAACACACAGATACATCACCATCCATCCAAAAAATGTTTGGGTCATAAAAGAGATTTTTTTTTAAAAGATAAAAGATACAATTTCACTGAATCCTTTAGGAGTTTGGAGGAAGCTTAGCCCACATCTCTAATCAGCCATCCGTCAGCTTGATAAGGTTGATGAGAAGGATGCTTTGAAGTGCTCTCCGGATACCAAAAACCAGAACAAGGGAGTCTTGGAGATAATGAAATGACTGTTGTTAGTGGAACAGCCATTAATGTTGGAATGTCAGGACAGACTTGTAAACCAAAAGGCCACATAAAGATGTCAGATCAGACAATTTGGGTCAAATTATTTGCCTGCAGTCGACAAGAAGGGGCTTGCCCTCTTTTGGCTATAGCAGAGAGTGATTGTGAGAAACATGAATGTACTTTATGTGTACTGTAAGTGTATCCTGTATTTCCAAGCAGGACATTAAGCCTGTGTAATAATATGTGTTTAAAGCCTGCCCTTAGATAAAAAAGGAATTGTCTAGATCACTATTTATTCAACTAAAGCTCAAGTTTAATTTATTATTTTGGATCCCAGGAGGTCACAAACCAACTTTTTGGGGCTGGCACACTTACAGATCAAGAAGTCCAAATACCTAATGGACAGAATAGGTCATTTGCCAATGACTCCCAAAACAACATATATGGGCATTATGGTAACAATAAAAAACACATGGTAAACTTTATATTACCCCACCTGACTTCCGCCTTTGCTAGAGGTCGTCGCCGAACAATAAACGTAAATATTAGTCGTAATAAGAAGACCTATACCACTGTATTTTTGGGAGAATCTCTTGGTCCTGCTATCAACTAAACAACATGGTCCTGGTAAATTACTTACTGAATAAGTGCATGAATGAATAAACGCATTCCAAAAATCTCTGGATGACCAGTAAGTGTGTCTCATTTGGAACAAAGGTGGAAGTTGAGCAGATTAATCTGAGCGGTCCCTGAGCTTGAAGGAATGCTGTCAAACAGCCAATAACCAACTTCTGCTTGAGATAGAGCCTAGCTGGTTCTGCTGTTGCAGTGGCTGTTCCACATGAGAGATAAGTCCAGGTTAGGAATGTGTCTGTTCCTGGGCCAAGCAGGGATGGATGGAGGAAGAGATAGAAGGATGTGAGAAGGCAGACAGTGATGAAGGGGATTGAATGACACAGAAGTGAAGGGTGAAGCAAGGGGGAAGGAGGAAAGGAGAGAGTGATGAATGGATGGGAACTGAGGGGGGTCGGGGGTCGGGGGGGGGGCAATGGGGAGGTTCGGGTGAGATGTAGGAAAAAAGGAGAACAGCAGAGGCAAAGAAAATGGGAACAAAGGAGAGCGCAGAATAAATATGGAAATGAAATCAGCAAAAATGAGGAACAAAGAAATGGATGATATAAAATGAACGGTTTTGTGCATCCGTGCAAGTATCTGTATCTGTGTAAGCTCTGTGAATGTATCAGCATGTGGGCAGCTTTTCCCAACATCAAATGTTATTTTTTAGGGTAAAAAACCCAAAGACAGCCTCTTCCTTTTAATGGCAAAGCTACTGCAATAGCAATGACAGGGAGAAGGGGACTTTGTAATGTCTCTCTCAGAATATGGGATGTTATCAACTGAATTTGCTATCAGTGCACCATCAAATGGACTTGTGGGCTGTGTCTGATCTGATCCAATCCATCATGCCGGGAGAGGGATTTAGATAAAGCCCGACTGCGGAGGCTAGAATCTGCCTGGACTGAGAAGTCTGTTTTGACCCTTTTTGCGTTTGTGTGTGGGTGTGATCTGGGACAATATCGAAGGGGCAGGACCACGTGCATGAGTGTGTGCATGTGTACAGGTATGAGGGTTTTTATTTAGGACATACCAGGGGATGGCCTTATGCAAGTGTTTCAGACGAGAGGGGGATAGAGAGTGAGTAGTGGGGGGGGGAAGGAAAAAGGACAGTTTATGCTGTTTATATGTGCTGGCCCTTTATATCTCAATGGGTCTTTGCACTTGTGGACCATAAGCATAAGTACAACCATGAGTGTGTGTCCATGTGACTGAGGACACCGCTAGGGATAATGCAAAAGCTGAATATCCGAAGGGGGGTCAGCTGAGGTCAGTGGAGGTGATAGCAATGCCAAACCAGCTTGGATTATTTTAACTGTCCCATACCAAATGTCACACAACCCTGTGAAGCACTCGAAATGTATTTCCCCACCACAAAGTTCAAGCATGTGAAAAAGAGAGCAGCTGATGTCGAGAACCCATTGACATCATTTTAAAGAGCACTAAATGAAGCCATGGCTAGGGTCCTGTCTCCATCTCAATATAATAATAGACAAAGAGAATTAAATTTGAGATGCTTATAGCATTGAAAAGAACATCTTTCCAGAGACACTGGCCCCATTACAGAGCACACCGTCAACAGTTTTCACAGGTACCATTGCTTCAGAAAGTGAAAGTAGTTCCAGTAGTAAGTAGTTATTTCACAAAATAATTTATCTACACCTTCATCATATTGGGCAACAGGCAATAATCTTAAAACTTAAACAACTAAAACAGATGAGACCACTTTTTACTACTGCAACACTGCAATTGCCCCTTAGGGATTAATAAAGTCTATCTATCCATCCATCTACCCATCCAGAGGTTAGTGAGACGATGTGTCATTTTCTAACTTGGGTAAACCAACCCTGGTTCATCCAACCGGCCTCAAATGAACAGGCCAAAGAATGGCAATAAGTGAAAAGCTAGTGTGAAGTAATAAGGAGCGGCTTCATTTTGCTGCTGAGAGAGCAAATTAGTGTCTCGCCAAGTTGAGCCGCCAAAAACTAAGTGTAAACACAGTCTTTTAGCTCTCAAGAGGGAAAAGATGATTACCTCACAATTACGAGACCACAGAGGAGAGAAGCCCCATTGCCTCAGTGACAGAAAGAGAAATTACAGGGTGGCGGCTGTACTAATGATGATGGGAAAGGGGAAAAATACTGCAGTTTATCCCACAAGGATCCACAAAATTGCAGCAACTAGCAGACATGTGTGGCACTTGGCTAACACATTGGCAATGCTCTTCAAAATGAAGAAGAAATGCCTTATTTTTTCTTTTTTTCCCCCTCAAAGCATTGAGAAGCATTCAACAGGTTCCTATTTCAGTAGAGCAGCACGTGTTGCACATTTCATTTGTACATTCATGTCTATATTTCCTGGCAGGAAATACTAATAGGCCTATCAAATTATTTAATAAATCAATAAGTTGATTAGTACAACAAACATGGCAACCAATGTAAGTGGATAAATACACTTTTGACTTGTATGGTGTGGCAATTAGGACCTGTAATGACATTTCTGTACCAAAGTCATTCTCATAAAGGCTTAAACTGAATGGAGGACCAGCTTTGTCACACGCCACTACCTTCCACCCCTCAGGTTTTAACCCATCTAATAAATCCTCACTAATGTGATGACTGTGGGGGAGGGCCACCTAATCCTACACCGATACCATGATACACCATATACAGGCACCTACACATCGACTGGCTGTCACAAATAAGACCTTACTAAGTGCACAAGCTTAAGAATGTTTCATACGCTGATAGCAGAGTTAATACAATATGTAATACATGAAAGTGACGTGATGCTGCAAAACTATGGAAGTTCTACGCTGTAGAGCTTAGCGGACCTTTAATTATTTTACAGATAATCACAAAAATATCTAAAACTTTAATGTGGTGAATTTGATAAAAGTTATATAATCCAACTAAAAACAAATACAACAAAACTGTTGCCTAATACTGGATGTAAAATGGTCAGCCTTCAAAAAACATTTGAGTTAACAGGGAGGACAAGGTGAGTTGACAAGGGTTGTAATGACTGTGAGTCCCTTAAAGCACTGTCATACCCTGTCACAGTCATCACCTCCTATTCAGCAGGACATGCACACCACATCTAACATATTAGCACCATGCAGACAATGTTGAGTTCCAACTACTTTGGTACAGTCGTGTTTCAACTGTCAAAAGGATGCAAACGTGTCGTTTTCACATTGAATCAGGCAGAGATTCGCCACAGGGTTGTGCAGCGATGTGTGAGTGTCTGATACTAACCAGCAATCTAAGCTTGAAGACTGATACAAGCCAAGCGACTGCATCGTGTTACCTCGTGGCAGGGTTGAACAGCTGATGTACAGTAATCAAGGAGCTGATCGATCAGTCTCTCTTCCATAAAAAGTGGAATATTAAAGTAAACAGCTAATGGTACAGGTAGTTCTTCACCTGGGCGTCTGCTGATCTGATTGCCGTTGTGATTGGCTGCCATAGCGTGACGTCGGGTTGCGTTTCTCCAAAAGTTGACTGGGTGTTAACTTTCCGCTGCAGGCCACTGCGTTTATTTGTGGAAACCCTTGCGGACCCCACTGCCACAGCCCGAACCCCAGTTCAAATAAATGGGAAAATCTGCATTTTTGCCACAGCGCCTTATGTGAATTCCGCCATAGTCATCTATTTGAATTATCCATTTCCTCCCCTACGTCTACAGTACATACTACAACCGATTGCTTCTATTCATCTGAGCTAAAAGCATTTGGAGTTTTCAGACCATCTGACAACAAATCCCATTTAGACCAATTCAATTATTACTGTTGATCGGGGTTGTCCACCAGATCAACAGGAAAATGCTGGTGCACGTCATCACTGGCCTCTCAATGTTACACCCAAGGACAGGTTAACCTGATCTCGGAGAGGAATTTCACTACCCCCTCAGAGGCAGCTGAATTCCTCTTCATCCTTGCAGACACACTGGCCCAGAACAATGTTTTACCATCTGTTAATGAATTCCACGTCCAGCAGTGCTTGCTGCTGCGGGCAGGTAATTAGTCTGAACAGCGGGAAAGATCAAAAGACAACATTTCCTGTCTTGCCCTCTGGTTGTGACCTCACAAGCGGAAATCACAGATTTCACCGGGTGAGAGAAGAAAAGAAACTGTATGAAGCACAGCCAACAGCCACAAAATCATATAGTTTAAATTATTTAAGTTTGAATCATTGCAACTTGGCCATTTGAAAAAACTGAAAGTGGTTTACAAATGAAACAGTTGCTAAGAGGCTCTGACAATATTTACATGTAGCCTCTAATTCCAATTTTTTCCTCAATTAACTATTCTGTTGCTTTTTTTTCTTGACATCATTTGGGGAGTATAACATTATCGTGAGTCTAAATGGCCACTTCATCTGTTAAGGACTGCAACAAAGAATAGGTTGAATAAGGCCATCATTTCACAGAAGAGTTAAGACTATCCAGGGTTATCATGTGTGCTGGCACTTCCCTTCCTCTCACAGAGCCAGTTGAAGTCCTTATCTGACAAAGTGAAGTCCAAAGGACAGCGAGAGATAGCACGCCTGTGTGTGTGTGTGTGTGTGTGTGTGTGTGTGTGTGTGTGTGTGTCAGTTTTATCTGATGATCCAAGTCACTACCCAGCCAAGCCCTGCAACCTGGTGGCTGGTAATTTTTTGACACTGCCAAGTGTGGTTACATGAACACAGCACAACATGGTCCCACACGGTGATGACGATACATTGCCAAAGTACCACTGAGAAGATACAAGGACAATTGTCCTCATCAGGATAAGTCAGGTTCAGGTTCCTTTATTTGTACCCGTAGGTAGACTTGCTTTGCAGTTCAGAAAAGATTTTAAAAACATCCATCTGAAAAGACAAACGAGACACATTTTTCCAAACAACATGAACAGTATACCAAGACAAGACATGTAAACGTGCTCAAAGAATTCATCAATAGCATCAGTGTTCAAAGTTCTATGTAGCTACATTTTGTTAAACAGGTTGATGGCTGCTGGAACAAAGCTATTTTTGTATCACTTTGACCTGCACCATGGTATCATAAACCTCCGTCCACAGGAAAGGAGCTTGAGTTCTCTGTGCAGAGGGTGGGAGCTGTTGCTTAAAATCGAGGTGGTTAACCTCTGTGTCTGATGTACAGGGATGTTAAATTAAGCTGTGACCCACCAATCAGTCTACAAGGCCATCTAGTAATCTGGTTCAGAGAATTTCTACTCATCAACCCAAGTTTACTAAACCATGACACAAAAAAAAAAAAGATAAAACCGATTAAATAAAAGCAATGTAAAATAAGGTCATCATGGTTACGTCAATGTGTAATTTGTACGGTTTCCTCAAACAAAACAGCTTCACAATTTTCTACAGTGGTCAATTTTGAATCAATAATTCTCCCATGGTACTTGTAGGAATGCACACATTCCACTGTATGACCCTTAATGGAAATAACTTTGTGTGTGGACTTCTCTAAAATCAATTATGTCTTTGGTTTTTAGATATATTTAAGTAAAGATAGGACTCCCCGCATCATTTCAGTCAGTCAGTTACGCTCTTCAAATCTACACAACAGAAACACCACCCCTAATCATTATTGTACTGTAATCACATCAAGCATTGTAATATATCAAATATTTAAAAAATACTTTGTGGCTCTGAGTCAAGAGACACAGAAATTTAGAAACTCTATGTCCATGGGCTTGGCAGGTCTACTCTCCACACTGACTGAAAGATTAAAAGCCCATAGGATTTGGCTGGCCTGGGTTTTAGAGTGCCGCTTAATTCTGCATGTAGCTCTCACAACATATTTCATTGTACATGAGTGATAATTGAGAAAGCCCCTGTCATGCAGAGCAAGCAACTTATCGGAGTGATTGAGAGGACTGTGAATGTGCCTCATGGCCTCACAACACTGGCTTGCTGAACATCTCTGTCCCAAGATGCTCTACCAGTGGCACTTTGCATTAATGTTAAATCTACATTGTAATTTTTTATCTTCTTTGTCACGTTCTATGTCACTGAAGACATTTTGAGATATGGTCCAAAAATACATACACAATTAACCAGTCACAAATAATCATATCAGAGGACAGACCAGTGGTTTAAGGTGGATTAGACAGCACTTTTTCCCGCACCCTGGTACAACAGCAAACGAACCAAAAAAGCAGTTCAAGGTCTGGGAAACCTTCTTCAATCAGGCCAAAGTGTCAAAACACCATCAACACTGATTTTAAATAAATTCTCTGACTACCCTTCACAAAAGGTCACCCTGTGTATCTCCATCACCTTAAAGTGCTGCATGTTTCATTACTACTTATGTTTTACTTTTTTAAACACCCTAACCCTCTTAGAACCAATTTCTGCCTTCCGGTATCACCCAGCCCAACTTAATCACATCTGTCAAGGAGCAAGGAAATGGTGATATGTGCCTCCACATGATGACAGAAAAGCTCTTCCTGGAAGGGACCACACTCTGTGCTTGGCACGTGGACATCCCTTTCCTTATTCCGCTCCCCCAGCATTCCAACTGGAATACATAACCTGCACATGGCTGCCAAGGACAAGAAATACATCACCCTGTCAGGACAGGAGAGAGAGGGAGGGAGCATGGTAAACAAATGGTACTGCCCTCTGTCCCATACTAGCCTCTAAAGAGAGTGAGAATGTGGCTAAAAGCTATTCAAGTAAATTAAGCACATTTGAATTTGAATCAATGAGACGTGCGAGAGAGAGAAACCACTGCATCCACTTAAGGACACACAAGACTTAAAAGACCAATAATGCTACAACTTGCCAGATTTCCACTATTCTTAAATTAGGCTTCACCACAAAGTCACTGGCCAAGAGCTGAAGTCAAGGTAATGCAGAGATAGCTACTTCACAGGCACTGGTAGTAATTAATGAGTGATGAGACATGAACATTGATGGTAATACCCTCGGTTCACCCTCGACCTCCCTCTCTATAAATCCTGGCAGTGAAAAATGAGATGGCAATCAATTGAGAGGTGAGTAGACTGATTCCTTCTGGGAAACAGTTCACTTTCTGCAGTTCCTGGGATTAAGCAGACACTTATTTAAACACACATAAAAACACAATTATGTGTATTTCATCTGGACGATTGCTATTAACAGACCTGAAAACTCACAAGAGGTGAAAAAGGTGACATGTTTGCAAACTCAACCCCTGTAGGGGGTAGTGGAGTCTGGGTCTGTGGTTGCTCCTGCTGCCCCCGTGTTCCTGCTCGACCGCCGGTGTTGCTGTTGCTGTTGTACTGTACTGCTTTATGTTCTCCTTCCTCCTGCTCTCTCTCTCCTGCCCCCCCCCC
>JAVQJD010103173.1:0-45187 GCA_036023655.1 Nannoperca australis | reverse complement strand
GTGCTATAAGCAGGTACATCGCTGCCAATGGCAGAATCAGAAGAGCATTAAATCAAGGAACCAATGATCTTAGTACATTATCAAATACAATACATTCAAACTAGCAATACCATCAAACTAGCAATATCATTTAAGTATGATATTGTCGGATATGCTATACTTATATAAACAATTTGTCATATAAGTGCTGTTGTATTCCCGGAACAAATGAGTCTTTAGTTTTTTCTTGTAATGAAATGACATGTGATTGGCCAAAGTCTCTTGTCATGGGCTATATTTTCTAAAGCCTGCCAATAAATTGGATTTAAAAGTTGAATAAGTCATAATGTAAGAAAGAAATTCAACATTTCAAGGTGTGAATGGAGTTTCTAGTTGAAAGTATGAAAAAGTAGATGTGAGTTAGACAAGTGTAGAAAAGGAGTAAGAGTTGGAAATGTGGGAAATGGGATTTAAGTTGAATAATGCACATAATGTATGAAATATGTGGGGCATTTTAAGGTCTGAATGGAGATTGTAGTTTGAAGTAGATAAACAAATTGGAATATTAAAGTATTCAAATGTGTGTATATAATATGTGTATTTGAAAACAAACATAAATGTACACGTTTGTAAAACTACGATTACAAATGGAAACCCATTTTCAAGAACACCTTTTAGAATTATAGAATATTCCATACCTAATTAACTCATCTCAATCAGCTGTGTGTTTACAGCTGTAGTAAAAGGGTGTGTGTGTGTGTGTGTGTGTGTGTGTGTGTGTGTGTGTGTGTGTGTGTGTGTGTGTGTGTGTGCCAGCTGGGATACTGTATGCATACATGTGTTTCTCCTATACTATATGGTTTAAAGGTCCATGATTCTATTCACCTTACATATGCTTCCATTAGGCAATATTATTAGGAAGCATTCCATAGACTTTCATTGTTATGCAGATGATACACAATTATATTTATTGATCAAGAAAACAATCAATTAGCTGTTTAATTTTAATTAAATTGTAATTTTTTTATTAGTAAAATGCAGAATAGAATTTAAAATCCTTCTCCTCACGTTCAAAGCGCTTAATGGTCAGGCACCATCATATCTCAAAGA
Source organism: Nannoperca australis (assembly GCA_036023655.1). Lineage (NCBI taxonomy): Eukaryota > Metazoa > Chordata > Actinopteri > Centrarchiformes > Percichthyidae > Nannoperca > Nannoperca australis. The sequence continues at coordinate 44,098 of JAVQJD010103173.1, read as the reverse complement.
GCTCATAGTACCTTATCACCCTATTAGAGCACTGCGCTCTCAGAATGCAGGTTCCTTGTGGTTCCTAGAGTCTCTAAAAGTAGAATGGGAGCCAGAGCTTTCAGCTATCAAGCTCCTCTTATGAGGAACCAGCTTCCAGTTTGTTTACGGGAGGCAGACACCCTCCTCACATTCAAGAGCAGGTTTAAGACTTTCCTCTTTGATAAAGCTTATAGTAGGGCTGACTCAGGTGACCCCTGAGCCTCCCCTTAGTTATGCTGCTATAGGACTAGACTTCCAGAAGACTTCCCATGATGCACTGAGCTCCTCTCTCCTCTCCATTTGTACACACTCATATCCCATTAATGCTTGTATCTAATTCACCGTCTTCCCCTAGCTGTGTGCTTCTCTCGTCCCTCTCTCTCTCCTTCTAAAGCTTTCTGCAGATATTTCTGTCCCCGGCGCTGTAGAGACTGGATCTGTGGTTGCTCCTGCTGCCCCAATGAAGAGTCAAACACTTGAGTGATTTCAAATCAAACCCAATAAGAGAGGCACAGAGGGCTCATCTGGCATTGCATTTTCCCCCAGCTGCTCTCCTAGATGTGTCCGATTCCTGGCAAGGTTGGAAATGGCTTTTCTGAAGCCTCCCCTCTCTAAGAAGAAGAAGCTGTACGACCATCGACCCAAATTTCAGTGGGGAAAGAAATCTACAGCTGTTATGTGGGTTTGCTCAAAAAAAGAATCAAGATTCCAACAGGAGATATGTGAAAAACCAACACTAACACACACAAACCAATTCAACCATAGAATCAAAGACTACAGAAGCAGAAAATTGCTTTGTTGTCTTGTACAAATGATGCTACTGCATCATTTGTCATTGATGCAGTAGCTTTACACCAAGTATTGTTTTTTGCTTCCAATCATGCAGTGTGCCCGCAAGTCAAGATTCCCATATTAGATCACATGACATTCAGACACCTGCAAACTCACTTTCCTCCATTCATACTACAGTGAAAGATTAAGATTGCGAATGCTTAGAGGTCTATTTTTGGTGGTTGAAAATGTTGGCTTAGTGTGGACAGAAGGCCAAAAAAAGGTACCATGCGTCATCTAAAGTTGTTATCCTTTATACTTTGGTAAATGGTAAATGACAAAATGGTTGTTACAGTCTGTGACTCACTGTAAAACTGGGCTTTTTTTCATTACAGAAGAATTGACTATCTAAAAAAAAAAGATGGTTGGATTAATCAATAAAAAAGAATTGTCAAGTGCAGCCCTAAACATGAAAAACAGTGTGTTTTTAGGGGAGTGATTACACTGCCCGTCCTCTTCATCTCTCAGCTCGCAGAAGGAGGATGACAACATTCCAGATAGGAGGAGAGGAAGATGTGACGGGGGGGACATAGAAAGAGAGACAGAAATGATGCTGTTTCTACAGAATGCATCTCGCCCGTCACCCTCGACAGTTGCAATCATCCAGGTGTTAGGTTTCAGACGCCGCACTGCTGTTGTAATAATGGCCCGTTTCCATGCCGACGTAAGGCGAGAACCTCGGCTGAATTATTCAGCAGTGCTGATGCCAGTGCAGGTGGAAAAATAGGCGGTGACCTTCCATTACGAGAGAGTGAGACACCCAAGGCCCAACACCTCACACTCACACACACACACACACACACGCACACACGCACGCACGCACACATACACGGTCACCATACTGACAGTTTAGCACCTACAGCAGAGCCTCATCACACTTTTCAAGAACAAATTCAAGGACTTTTCAATAACTCAACAACTAGTTTTGTGAAGTAAAAGGACTGGAGATATATGTACGTGCATACTTACATGTCAAACATTGGTTGAGTTAAAAAACTAGAGCTTTCATTAGAGGTCCCTATGTTGACCTCCTGTTGTTCATTATTCATCTCTGAACATCATCTTTCATGGTTTTCTCTTTCAGATGGGATACGGCGACAGATAAAGATTGATGAGTTTCGAGTGATGAGTGATAATTCCTTTTAAGGCCATTCATTCCATTTAACCGCCATATGTTTTTTTTTTTTCTTCTCTCAATTCCATTTTTTCTGTCTGGCAAATCTCTCAGAACGTTTTTGAGGTAACACAATGCCCAGTGATAATATATTATGACTTTGAGTGTGAAAAATATCAAAAGAAACTAAAATATCTGTATTTGGACTAGCAGTACAAGTGGCTAAAGGCTCCAATGGAAGTTGCTGAAACTGCTTCATAACTTTTCTAGGGTTTTTTTCATAGTATTTCTACACATCATACACTGTAAGCCTTCAGCTTCATACATGTAAAAACGAGCGAAACATCAGAAGTTCCTATTTGCACTGAATCTATGGATGTGCTATAGTTTCCTCCACCATCAAAACATGTATGACCAAGGTCCTGGTTGTGGAGGGAGTGGAGTTGGTCCCCGGGTGCTGCACAGTGGCTGCATAATGCTCCTAACACTTAGAATAAGTTAAATGCAGAGAATGAATTTCCTTACGTGGATCAACAAAGGCGAACTTTCCTTTACAATCACCTGGATTACTGAACTATTTTAATAAGTTCTCTATCTATCTTTTTAATAAGATTTATTAGCAGATTTATGGATGGTTATTCTTGATGAACAAGGGTAGTGGATGATATAACCAAAATGTTATATATTTTTTATAGATATCATCATTCCTGTAGTATGTGCAGTATGTGAACAATGTGTGTGAGTTCAGACTTGACCGAGTTATAACTCTTTCCTTGATCCTTGTTAGAAACAACTGCCTTTGGCTCTTATTCCACTTTTCATGCAACTGCTCGACATGAATCTTAAAAGAAAGCCTCTAGTTTAAATGATCCAGTCTGTTTCTGATAACACCACTGGTCTCCTGCCACGCTGGAGGTGTTGTTGGACTCAAATAGTTCTGTTTTTCTTCACTCATCTACGCATTTTCCCCGTATAAAAGTAGAATCCACCTACCATGTTAACAGCATCCTGGTCGAAGGGGTTCCACTCCACATTCTCAGGGTAGCGTGCCAGAACTTTGGACTTGAACGTCCTTTTTAGGGGGCTCTGCTCAAAGTTTTCACCTAAACAGATGAGAAGACCAGATAGGACCCAGCTGAACACAAATATATCCATTTGGCAAACTAATAAATGTTAACACACAGTTTCTATCACAGTTGGGAAATAGTACTGCAGTTTTTAAGTGTATGTGTAGTAAATGTTTCTGGTGGACATGTGATCAAGTGTCAGACAGAAAATCTATGGAAGAAGCATGAATCTGTGTAGTCGGGAAAACTGGCTCAGGAGTTTGTGCAGGGACACTTGGAGGATGATGTACATGTACAGTATGTGACAGTCTGGATGGAGCACTTTGCTGACAGCATATGCATGAGATTCCTATCTGTCAGCAGCTAGACTGCTCTACGTTACCCCCCCATCATTAGAAGCTCGTCTTAATAACAGAGCAAGTGTTTTCACTCACTTAAAAATTCCAGTCTTTCTACTACTTTTTCAGTCAGTGTTAAGCTACTGATGCTTCACATTAAAAGTCAGGCTTCAACTACTCATTATTTCTTATTGTCAATTAATCTACAGATTCTTTTCTAGTTTAATCATTTTTTCTAAGAAAATTGTGAAAAATTATCGCTATCATTTCCCAGAGCCCAAGGTGACGTATCCATAAGACTTGTTTTGTCAAACCAACAATGAAAAAACATTCAGTTTGACAAAGAAATGCCTCAAATTCTCATATTTGAGAAGCTGGAATCAGCGAATGTTTGGCATTTTACCTAAAAGAAATACAAGTAGCTTAACACCAATCAAAAGCCCAGTAGCGGCTGATTTAGTGAATACATTATGTACATTATTGTGTAATTTACCATGTGAGCCATTATATTACAGGTGATTCCAACCCCCTCAGTGTTTTTTTTACCCTGGCTATATTAGTAATCAGCCTTCATTTTTTTTATCCTTATTACTGGTTATTAATTCTGGCCTCTGTTTGAGAACTTGCATTAAGAAGTATAGTATGGTTGGAGAGTACATCCTGGTATTTGTTATAATGGAGCTTAACTCACATAAACAGAAAACTAAAGACGGCACTAGACAGCAGATGATAAAACCACAAGAATGTTTAAGTCGGACATTATTCTATAAGTTTTCTCTGTGTCTGTTATTGTCAACAATAACAGAAAACAGAAAAGTTGAGCTGCCAGATAAATAATGAAAAGGCCAGCTCACATTTGAGGAGGCTGGGAGAACACAAAGCAACAGTGTTTCACTGTCATGTCTGGACTGTCTGCCACGGCTTGATTCCTTCCAGTTCTCTCCTCTGCACCTGCACACTACACATCCTACTGTATGAAGGATGATGACATTCAAACACCTGACATACATACATACATACATGAGATCTCTCTGTCTGTCTCTCTATCACACATGCTCACAGATCCAAATACACTCAAACACACATGATGATTTAACTACTTTGTGTCCTCTCAAACCAGGCAAGAAGGACAATCCTGAGCTCCTTGACCATTACAAACAGAAGGTGAAAGGGGAAGGACGAAGAAGGGAAGAGAAGAGAAGAGAAGAGAGGTTTAGAGAAGAGAAGAGAGGGAAGAGATGAAAAGAGAAGAGAAGAGAAGAGAAAAGAAGAAGCTTGCTTTGTTTAACATCTCCATCTTCTACTTTTATTAACTCCCAAACCTCCAGTCTGCAAGCAGGGACAAACAATATCCTGGAATAAGGAAACAGTGCAAGTGAATTTCATCAGGGCTCGGATGAAGGGAGAGGTAAAGGTAAAAAATAGTCCGCTACTATGACCAGGGAGAATGAGAGGGAGTGATTTGGATAACAAGCTCAGAGAACGCTGACCCAAATACTGTACAATGAAGAAAGGAAATGGGGGGGCACAAACAAAAAAGTATGAAAAAGTAAGTAAGTCTTTTTTGCAATTGAAATACATTTTTACAAAATAGACAAATCAATTGGAATTTGGACTAAAACATTTGACTGTGTAATCCAACCAATTGCCAATTATTATTACCAATTATGGTAGTGAAGTTTTGGGTCCATTGAATCATGAGGTAGAATTCTGTACGCCCATATTAAACACCAACCAATGAGATTTACTGATCAAATAACAGCCAACACTGTTCAACCTCAGACCAGAACTGCTTTCTAACCACTGAGCAGAGTAAAACAAATGATTCAATAAACAAAAGATGCCTCATTTTGACTTCAAAATGTTCTGCCGATTTATTTATCAATGAATTGACTAATTGTTGCAGCTCTAGTTGCACTACAAATAAACTAAAGTTCCGTTTCCTTTCTCTGATTAAATAATAGATGTCACTAGAGGCAGATTTTATCAGCTGTTGCTATTTAGCATTTATGCCATAAATTACTTGTTGTCTGGTTATTGTGTGTCTGACGGGTCTGTCTTTAGGAAAAGAACACCAGTGGACAGTGTGTTTTTGTGGTTCAATAAGACCAGTAGAGTTGTGAGTCTTTTTTTGTGAAATGATCTTGGTGATCATGGCATGTCCATTATAAGAATCTCTAGGTTGAATTTTCATTCATGTAATGTCAATCATTTGATCTTATTAACTGATTCAGCTAGTGCCACCCTCATTAAGAGCAAGTACCTTATGAAGAAGGTGTGCAAATGCAATTATACATCTTTTATTACAGTGTGTCAGAGACATAATCAACATTTTATATTTCAGACTTTCGGTTCTGAACTTTATTCAGGCTGCCACTGAAATCTCTAAAAACATATGGTCTCAACTTAATCTTTGAGATTTTGTGCTTTTTAACTTGAATTACTTAGAAATGCAAATGTACCAGTTGAAAGCTAAATGAATATGGATTCAATAAGGGATTAGAACAGACTCAAATTTGAAATGCAGACTCAATACTGGATTTAGATAAAATATGATTTATGATAAAATATGATAAAATGCTGTCAAAAGCCACCCCTAAACAGTTTTCATTTAACTAATTTGCATGCAACCTTTTAGGGGCTGCCTGTTGAGAAGGGTCACCAAAAAAAGGACCCTGTGCCATGAACACCTTCTGTGTCAGTGGGGGTTTTTGTGAAAATCCCATTTTCCTGAGTGAAATCACGTTGGTCCTGTGAATCTATACTGGGACACGGCTGACATATTAGACCACGTAGCTGTAAGTATAAGGGAGCAGCTGAAAAGCAGGACGACATGCAGCACAGCGTGAGGTGAAGCACTCTGTTATGAGGGAGGGGAACAGTTGATGGTGTTTTACCTGTGGCTGCAGTATCAGGATCCCTGCCTTGGCGGTCTGTTTCTAGCCATTGGTACAAAGCTACGGACATGCAGACAAACATGGAACAAAAAAACAAGAAAAAAGAGAGCAATGTCAAAACAAATGCACACAGAAAAGCATATGAATAAATGCATGAGAATGAGTAGAGCATAAACATGACATACACTATCAATACCACAACAGAGCATGGCAGCATGGATTTAAGACACAACACACATGGGCTTGAATTAGAGTATTAGCATTAGCACTTTTTACTTTCAGGGTACTTTTATTAGACAATGAACCACCAACAGCCAGTGTAAGTATGAAGGTCAAATGGCCTAGTAAGGAGGCAAAATCAAATGTCACAAAATTCACACACGGAGTATGTTAGACCCAATATGTGGGTATGCAATCATGTGACATTCCCTTTTGAATGAATATTTGGTCTTTCAGGAAGTAAAAAGTGCCAATACAGAGGTACTCACTGAAAATGTTTTTATGCATCTGCCTTGAATGATGAAGCTGTGAGTATAGCAGTAGCTTGTGATTTAGTATTAGCAACCTCTTTGAAGTCAAACCAAGCAGCAGCATTTGCACAGCAACAAATATTGATAGGACGGATGGAATGGTCCAGCCATAAAAAACACAAGTCTTAATATTTCAAGCAGTGTAAAAAAATATAGATCTTCAATGAAGAGCTTGAACAAGCAGATGGACAATACATATTACACTTTCAGACAGTGGAATAAGAGGATTTTTCCAACAAAAGGGAAAACTAAAGTACTTCTGCAGTTTTCTTATCGTTCAGCTCTTCCTGTGTGGGACAGCTCACTTCCTCGCTGCACACATGTTCAGGTACTGCCGTGAAAGTGTAGCAATTAGCTCTGCGCTATTGGCTTCAGGCGTCAATTTAATTACAAATTTACATTTAGAGTAATCAACTTTTCAGCAATGACATCTCAGGAAGAAAAAATTTACTTTCTGGATTTGCTCAAGAATGCTGAAAGCAAGAGTAGTCACCCATGGACCTCTAGTACTATCACAATATATATGAATATGAACATGGGATATATGTATCCAAAGAGTGGGCTCTTGCACCAGGGCTGGTGCCCGTGGGTGCAAGGTGGGTATGAGTTTGCCAAAATGGACCTGACCCAGAACCATATGAGAATCACTTCATCAAAAAAGATTTAATTGATTCCCTTTGCTGTGATGCATTACCTACATACACAAGTCTAAATAATAATAATAATAATGAACCAGTGGCTGGCTGCCAATCAAAAGTAAAGGTGATTTTCACTTAATGGACTACAACTTGCTAAACCACTGGTATGAACTCTCATTTCCATAAAGACAACTCTAAGAGCATACAAAGAATGTACAACTCATCCTTGCCTGAGCCACAGAAAGGAAAATATGGATCAGTTCACCTCGATAAATCAATTTCATCAGAGAGGATCTTTTTTCTTGTGCGTGCTGACATCAAAGGCTCTGCTGTGGCACCTGGGACTGAACTGAAATCTTATCAGTCATTTTGTGAAATGAGGTGTCACTTAGTTTAAAATAAGTAAGTCAGAAGTGTGGGAAACTCTATAGTGTGAGAGAAAAACCACACACACACACAGCTACTAACATTATCAACTTCTAACATCACTGCACCTCTGTCTGTTTGTCTGACCCGCCCATTCATTTCTAAAACTTACACAGATAAAATCATACACTGTAAAAAGATGCAAAAATACATTTTAGTCTGGATCATGTAACCAGTCTTCCCGCTTCAAATGAGGTATTGAACAAACACACACACACACACACGTTCATATATCCTTTCAAGCAAAGACTTGCACAATAGACCACTGAAGCAGTTTTAAGTGATGATCAGGATAAGCATGAGTTCAATTAAATTCACACTGTCAGCTGACTGTATGAAGTGAAGTCAGACTGACTTGACACATGGATTTTTGGTGACCTGTGGTCTTCCCAGGTCAATCTGTTTACCTCTAAATAAGCATGAGCATTAGTCTAGACAGGGCACATGGCCACTTGGCTATCTGCCTATGACAGCACCTGTCTCCTTATATAAGCAAATGTGTTTTGGGGTAATTTCCTATAGTTGGCTTAGCTTGGACTCCACTCTCATTCTATAGATGTAGTTACTTGCAGCTTAGATAGGCACCACCACATTCAAATAAACCCTGTATTGCAGGTGTGTACGAACCAGCCTGGAATGAATTGGTAACTTTATGGCACACGGTAAAATGGTGAGAAAGAAAAGAAAAGCACCACAAAGCACAAACAGTAATGATGTAAGTTCCTCTGAAAAGCACAAAAGCTGTATCAGAGCAGGATCTTCCCTTCACAGCTCAACAACACAGAACAGATGAAACAAAAGCAATTACGTTGGTGAGTGTTATTTCCAAACCCTCTGGGACTCTGTACAGATGCAGAGCAGTTTCCAGCCTTCTTCATATTTATATTAATACCCCATTACGACCCACAATTCGCACTGTGATTTCACTTTACGTCAATTGTCATTATGATGGAGTGAGTGTCTTTTTTGTATGATTGTTTGCATGCTTTTCAACCCATACTTCACAAATACAGATTTTTTATCTCACAAACCCATAGGCTTGGTATCAATAACATCAGACAAACAGCCATTCATCATCACCCCTGTGACCGTTAGCATTCATTGGATGTGGAATAGTGAGATGTGTGCGGTTTTGCTTGTGCATGTGTTATGTTCCAGGTGAGGTTTGGACATGTGACCTTTACTTTCTAATTATAATGATCTAAAAAGATTACAGCATAGAGATTAATGCAACCACACCCAATAGACAACATTTGCCACACACACACAAAAATTATGGCAAAAATCCATAGATGCTACCAAAGACAGAATGTCTTGCAACAATATCAGCAATTCTTCACCAAAATCACGATAGTAATTTCAAAAGTGTAAAAATACATTAAGATGAGGCGTGAGGGGGCCTCTGCCCACAACCATTTCAGAACCAATTAAAGACTAAATTAAAAGGTTGTGTAGAAAAAAGAAACATGCATAAATGTACTGCACAGATATTTTTTTAAGGATGTCCTGGAGAACCATTATTGGTCGGGAAAGGAAGAAACCGTCTGTGACCGTCTGCTGACAAACATTCTGGTTGCCATGGGATACACCCTGGGACTGAGAAAGCAGCCTCGCCATTAAAAGTGAAGAAGTGTGTGTTAAGAGTATGAGTGCTGATCAGGCCCCTGTGGAAGGCCCTCTGCGCTGCCTTAAATATTGAATTGCAAAGCAGTGGCGCAACAGTTTATCAACAACAGATCAATGAAGCCTGTGAGAGCGTGTGTGTGTGTGTGCGCGTGCACTCGTTCTCTACCTGCATCATTCTCTGCAATTCTCTTACACAGTCTCCAATAAACACATATGGTTCTCAGCAGTTTCCATTATTAATGACATAAAACCGATAAAATGAGAGAAGCTGCAACTAACGATTCATCCTTTAGTCTGTGTAATGTCAAAATATAGTGAAAAAATACACATCACTTCCCAGATTCCAAGCTACTGTCTTCTAATGTCGTTTTGTTCAATCAGAAGTCTAAACCCCAAAGATGTTTAGTTTACAGTAACATCAAAGATCATCCGAGAAGCTGGAACCAGAGAATGAATGCGCGAGGATTTGAATCAGTCGTCACAGAGGCAATTTTTCTGCATTGAGAACTTTTACATACATACTTTTACTGAGGTAACATTTTCAATGCAGGACTTTTATTTGTAACAGATTATTTTTACAGTGTGGTATTAGTACTTTTACTGTAATAAAGGATCTGAGTACTTCCTCCACCACTGAAGTAGTGCTTGTCCAATCACAGTTTAGAAACTTTAACAAGGCCTGATGAGCTCAGGATTTGGTATGATAATGTAAATGAAAGGTAATGAACATGAGGCTGTAGTGAGAGAGATAATCAGTAAACAAAGACTTGGAGGGCTGGTTTTGGGCAGTTTGGGGTTTTTGTGTGGCTATTCCATAACCCAAAACACAAGTATAAAGTGTAAAGAAGGATGAAACAGTGTGTTTATCTGCTCTAGCACAAGCTGCAAACATTAGCATGTCCGGAAGTCAGGAACTAAACTTGTGTTTCAATCATTTGAAGCAGTAACTACATTTAGTTTGTGTAGGATCACTACAGTCCGCACTGTGGAGGTTGGTCCAACCACAACTTGTGTTCCGCTTGTGAATGAGATAAACTAAACTTCATTCACTAATAGTTTTACAGAAGTTACATTATAATAACCATCAAACACTATTACCATTGCTACTGTTCTCACTGTTAATGCCTTGATTTGAAAGCTTGACAGGAGTAGCAACAGTAACTTGGCTTAGCTAAAGATAAATTCCATACATCTCCATGACTCGGCTTTCCCCCATCACAAGTGCACAGATCAGAATGTTAACCAGGAAACTAGAAAATTCCCGGAGCAATTTTAAGGTGTGCCTGAACTGACACTCCCGTCACAGAGCACGTCGCATCTCGTTCCGCTCAGCCTTGCTACTGTGGCCAAAAATGCCCTCCATACATGTTAAGCACAAGCACAAATATCCTCCACAGCATACACGCTTAGCGTAGTAAATAATTACATTCTGTACGTGATCGCTTTTAATTGTCTATTTGAACTGTCATTTTATCCATGTGTCCTATGGAGTTCTGTGTCCTCCATAGGACACAGAACTCTTTCTGCTGGCAGCTCATGTGCTCCAAACAGGTTCACAGTTGACACAGTGACACTGATTGCTGTGGTGATGTAATGACACCTTGAGCATGAGGGGGAGGGGCGCAGGACAGAGAGAGTGAAGGAGTAGACATCAGCTATTACACTGACATGAGCACTCTTCAAACTCTTGGTCATAACTGAAAAACTGTGATTTAAGGCTCCCAACTTTGCACTTTGAGGCTCCGTCTCAAAAATCAGCACGGAAGAGGAATAGTAAGAAGAAGCCTGAGCAATACTAACTGTGTGCCCGGTGCTACCGCACCTCAGGTACACCAATAAGTCACCCAAGGCACATACTGTAGATAAACGTGGGTGAAAGCTGTAGCCCATCTCAGTAATGACTGATTATGACACTTGGTGAAATGAACTATCACATGTCCTACTTTGAAAAGAACTATCGAATTTATGTCAGTCTTATATCGTTTACCTTTATTATGCGTTTGTCCTACTTTCCTATTACTATCCTTTATTGACAATGTTAATAAGCCAGGACTGGATGTTTTGCACTGTTGTAATTGCCTTTATTGCCAAATAAATGTACCAAAACAATTTAAAACAATTAATGTTTTGTACTATACAATGTAAACAGACGTGGAACTATTTGAAAGATGACAACTATTGTTGCTGTGAATCACGAAACTAATGAAAATGTAACCAAACGCAGCACAAACATCCAAAATGTAGAAATATATTGGTGTGCTTAAGCTGGATAAAATGTTGTTGAACCCTGGACTGGTTTGCTTGGTTTTCACTCGCTTTATTAGCAGGTTTATGTCAGTCACTAAATGTAAAAAGAAGAGCCAGTATTTAGGAATTGCATCAAACATCCTAATCAATGCGCTGTCATAATAATATGTGCCAATAATATAATATTAAAACAGCCTACGCTCTGTTTTCTGGTTCCTTTCAACTGAGAACAAATAAATCCTATGACCTCAGACTTTAGGTGCTCAAACAAAAAGGGCCATACAGGAAAATAAAGTTTTCCCAGTTATATCATACAGGTTAAATAAATATAAACCCACAGATAGACCTTTGATTAAAACCTGTATACATTGGTGAAGGTTTATACACACTGTACTTGACTGACACCTCCCTGACATTTATGTTTTGTGCACCTGTCAGGGTAGTAACACTGTCATGACTTTCATCAGTACATAAACTCTTATGACTGTAACAGTAACAATAACACATTTACTTAGTGGTTGGATGTGTCATTTGTGGGGTTTTTCTCACGAAAGGGTTACTTTTTCTTGACAACACACATTTTCCATTCAAATCTTTAAACACTGCAAAATTACAAGCACTCAAACTCAAGTTCATTTTAATTCATGCCTTCCTGAAAATCCCTGCGAGGACCAGAAACAGCTGATTTCAAGTTGACACCCTTGCAGGAGGGACTGGCTGGTAAAACTTGGTGATAAACTCCAGCTCTGTCTGCGCCTCTTGGACACGTTTTGGCTGACTCGTGTTGCCCCCGAGTGATGTCCTGGGGGAAGTAAAGAATTGTCCATTTATCCTTATGGACGCTGGATGGGCGCGTGCGGCCTGCCCCCGTGTATCACTGCTTTCTGGATGATGTGTGGAGCGATCTGTCAAACAGAGGCTGCTAGGCTTTGCTGCTGGGTGACATCCTTCCAAAGATTTATTTCTACCAATTCCATTGTTGCTCTTCCTACTGCCAACACAAGACTGAAAACTCTCAGAAGTCGTTAACACGGAATGATCGGTACTGCTGTTGCTGTAACTGCCTGCATCACAGTGAGGGCTGAGAGCAGGGACAGATGAGGGGATAGTGTTGATGTTCCTTGACCTCCAGGCAGGGCTGCTTTTTCTCTCCGTCTGTGGTGACAAATCACACTTTCTGCTTGGGCTGTGACTGCTGTGACGGGATGACGGATGGGTTTCCTGAATGGGTGAGTTTCTTGGAGTTTTTAATTGAAAACTAAGACTAGACGTCGGGGTCCTGCGGTGGAGACCAGCACTATCTTGTTCCGGAGAAAGCCTGCAGTGTTGTGTGGTTTTAGTCATTATCTGGTCACTGCCAGGCCCTGGAAGTGAAGCTGTGAAGTGGCTGTTCGCATGCCCAGAGGTTGTGATCCTGTTGCAGATAGATGTTTGTGTTTTTCCAGGTCCAGCGGAGGCTAATGTGCTTCTGTGCTGTCCATGAGTTCTAGACGGCGAAAAACTATTAATTCGTTTAATTGATGCAGAGGTTTTGCTGGGAGGAGTGCCGAGCGGTGGTCTGGGATTAGTATGACTCAGAGGAAGAGGTGGATGTGGTCTCAGGACTGATGTGGTGCTTAAAGCTCGCAGAGTCTCATCAGAAACCCTTTGTCCTGCTGACAGTCTGGAGGAAAGGAATCAGATCAAGTAACATTTTCTTGTGTGAATAATGAAATAAAATAATAAAATAATAAAATTAATAGCAATATCGTGCTTACACTGAGAAAGCTTGAATCGAGGCACAAATCACGAGCAATTGTTAAGCAGCTACTGTAAGTATCTTTTGTTAAGTTCTTAATTTTATTTGTATTCATTCTGGAGTCACGTTTATAAAAAAAAGCTAAAATCATATAATAGTTTTTCTGACACTGGACTTGTGAAAGGTGTGATTGTCCTCTTAAAAACAGCCTTTCTGGGGGTCGTACCAGCAAAACATACGGACCTGAACCTGTTTGAAGCAGCAAACGAAGAGGGGTAGAGCTCCAAGTCCATTTGTATGGCTCCTCTAAGGTCTCTCAACTCTGCATGATACACAAATACAACAGTATTGAGATTTGAAAAAAGTCTGAAAATACTGAAACCATCATTCAGTATTAATGTTACATACTTAAGAACAGTAAACCATCAAAAGATGACATAGTGTGTTGCTGTTTTACCCAGACTGCTCGAAAATTAGTTTCCCTGTCATTTGGCCCAGAGTAGATGGATTTGGCTGGAGTCCTCGGTCTCTCTCTTTTATTCATGAATATATTTCAGAATGAGTTCTACCGGCTAATGGAGAGTGGGTGAAGTTATCATCGATCCCATTTTCTCTGTACATTTATTCACTGAGCTGAAGATTAAATGGGACGTGGGAGACCGATAAAGCTAACGCTCCTCACACGCCACGTGTCAAACGACAATGTGCCACCAGATGGCGGCAAACACCAAACTGTTGGTATATGGACTCACCTGCAAGAGTAGGTTCTGATTGATCAAATTCACATAGACTCCGACACTTTTGTTTGATATTTCCCTGCAAGAAGCACAGAACACAGAGCAGGAAGAGACAGAGCATATGTTAATTATGTAGTCTGAGTATACTTAACAACCTAACTTAATGCTATGGAACAAACTAGGACACATTATTATTTGTGACAGTAGCAGAAGTGTTAAAAGAGGAGGTACATGTATTGAACATGTTCATGAAAGCATGAGCCTTTGGAAAAAGCAAAGGAACAGAGGAAATTGATTAAAATAACAGCAGAGGAAAGAAATGTGTGTGTGTGTGTGTGTGTGTGTGTCTGTGTGTGTGTGAGCGAGAGAGAGAGAGAGAGAGAGAGACCACTAAATGATTGAGCAGCAGTGTTCCATCATAATTTGGCCTCAAATATCTATATACAGAGTAAATTAAAACCATAGTGGTGTGTGTGTGTGTGTGTGTGTGTGTGTGTGTGTGTGTGTGTGTCCATAGCTTGCAAAAGACCAAAGACCTGTTTAAAAGTGTCTTCATTTGTTTGTTATGCATGACTGGTAGCCTCCTCTCCTCATTTTACACCAGCACAAACACCAATGGAGAGTCTTTATAGCAACCACTGACTATATAGTCCATAATACAAACAAACACACACACACACACACACGAGCCAGCCCACCCAATCATACCCAGAGACCTGGAGACTGACAGTAAAAACATATATTTTATTCGGTCTATTTTCCCAGTGGGATTCAAAAAGAAACCTTCAGAGCTGCAGATGGAGAATGTGTGGTGTCTCTGACAGTGAAGTGGCTGAAATCCAAAACAACCCAAAAGCATGCGCGCACACACACACACACACGCACACACACACACACACACACACACACACACACACTCCGAAAATAGGCTTTGTGGTCCATGTGGGGTTTGAACCCATTACCATGGCGCTGACGTTTCTGATATTTTAGGAAAGCTCAAAATCCACCATTGCACAGCCAACATACACAACATCTCCAGAACCAGAAACAGAACCGCTACAACCGCTACAAAATCCGCTGTTGATGGCTGCAATCTTTTCATCCTCTTAGGCAATGGTTCTGCTGTACACGGGGACCATGCTGACCAAGCTTCAACATCCTGATGCAAAATCTACCAAAAACTGGTTTCAACTGCAGAATATGTCAGTGAGAGCAGGGCATGCTCTGACTTTTGATGCTGGTTTAATGGTGAACAGGTTCCAGTGACCACGTGTCCATCGTCAGTATTCTCGTTTATCACCTAGACCAACATCAGGTCACCTCTGCCCGGTTTAGTTCTCACCCACAGCTACCATCACAGTATAAGGAACGTTGTCATGCCTCTGCACTGACTGAGCACAGCTGATAATATATTTTATCGACTGGGAGAAAAGCTACCACCTGTCTCTTGCAGAAAGTGTCCGTAACTGAGACTGAAAGCAAACAGGAAGCATTGAAGGTCTAAACCCACATCATCTACGAAAATATGAACAAAAGCAACAGAAAAGGCACTTTTAATCAATTTTCATAGAGCGCCAACCCGTCGTGACATAAAATCATTGAGGCATTTATATAAACTAGTCTCTGAAATACACCTGGATATTGTCAGAAAGCTTAATGGAGTAACTTTAAGGGGAAAAACTGTGAATGGAGAACCTTCAGCACCACATTCACAAGCTTAGAATTGTGCAGAAAAACCACAAGTTAGAACATCATCACTGAAGAAAAAAAATGGTGGAGAACTGTGACAGACGATTTAGCCAAAACGACTTGGCGGGAAGGTCAGCATGGACGTAGATAGGGAACGATGGAGAGAGCTCAATGTGACTTTAGGATTATATAAGTGAGTAAGCAGACCCAAGAGCCATCACTGCTCTAACCCACCCAGCAGCGTCCACTACACAATACTACAAAATATTCAGTTATTAACTGCTACAGTGAATTAATATGTAAAGCTGCAGTTACAGTGCAGCCTACACGAGGCCAGGATAGTTCCTTATAGTTTCTACAGCTTGAGGGTGATGGGACATCTACAATCAGTCGACTGACTTTACATTCAACACATACTGTGAACAGCTGAGACCTTATGTGGGAATTACTATTATCACAAGCCTCGATAAGCCTGATTTGGCTCCATTTAATATCCATTTTAAAAACAATATAATTGAACTGCACGGAATAACACTAAATCAGTAGCAACCTCCGCTGCGTCAAACATGATGGTGATGAGAAAGTCAGGACACTCCTCAAGCAGGACACGTTCCCTATCACTATGTCGTAAAATAATGTACAGCACAGCTTAATGGCATACACTGATGCTGTATTTCTTGACACTTAACATATTTTCCTCCCATTTTCCAGTCAGTTACCAGCACAAACAACAAAAGCTGCAAAAGACATAGCTAATTACCACAGACCTTGAAATACACAGGACAGATGTTACGAATTATGTTTAAAAAAGTGATTTGAGTTGTTTCAAATGTTTTTCTGCTCTTTCCTTAGCTTTGTCACTCTGGGTAAACTCTTCCAATTTGAAATTCCTTTTCTCCGATAAACACATTTATGTGCTGGGAATTTGAGGCAGTGGTTTAGTGACTGAAAGAATATTGTAGAGGCATTTTTCAGTATATGAAATGAAACAAAAAATTGTTTATATCTGTCTCATTGATGCTTTGGTCAGTAGTTAGAAAAAGGTGAGAACTGTAAACCATAGGTTTGAGTTTTACCTCCTCCTCTATAGTATATTCCTGTAGGATTAACAGCTGTGTAGATTGTAACACTTATGTTAGAAGATTTATGTTACGGTAAAAATTACAAATCACACAGAAGATGCTCAGGCCTGATTGCAGTGTCCTCCCTTCCGAGGGCTGATGAGTTATCACGGCCAATGAGGTAGTGGTGCCTTGTGCTGCACAGCATATAGAAAATAAAAGGGAGTGCACAATAAGCTCAAGCCACAAGAGCACCACCTGAGCCACGGCTTCATCTCACCTGCTCAAACACCAGACAGCAACCTTTGCTTGAGCATACAGGGAAAGTGCCACCTTTCTGCTTCACCACAGGATCCTTTTGAGAAAGACTTTACAGTAAACGACCAGGAAAGGTCTCTCTACAATTCGCTTCAGGTCTTTAAGACTGGAACAACACACCCATGGCTTTGTTTTTTCCTTTTGTGAAAACGCCTGATGAGGTTTTCCACAAACAGTATTTGTGCTGTTTGATTTATTTTTCCAATGGGATCTTCACATCACTAATAGTATTTTTCTTCTCAAAAGAACTACATGTGAATAAGTAGGTCTTCATGCAACAGGAACATACGCACCCCGTATTCACTTTTGGTTCTTAACAAACATCTGAAACACAGACTTGGAGAGACAGATTGTCAGGTTTTTGTTCTCTATATATAGTTTTGCCATTTTCCAACTTGTCTTGTTTACAGAGAAAATGGCAATGTAACATTTCCAGGAACACACACACACACACATACACACACACACACACACACACAGGCTAGAGAGCGATAACTTCCACATCTGGTCTGCAGAAAAATCCTATCTGGTCTCAGACAAGCATGACAGTGTAGGCAGACTGTAGGCACATGTTTCTTTGTAAAATTGTGTGTGTGTGTGTGTGTGTGTGTGTGTGTGTAAATGTCTTTGTATGTGTGTAGTAAGTAATTTGAATGATTGGAAGGAGATCACTCTTACCCAGTCAGCATTGCAAAACTCTTGGCCAGACAGATGGAAAAAAAAAATCAAGCTTAGACTGAGCTCTTGCAGGTTTCCTGTGTGTGCGTGCAAGTTTGTGTGTGTGTGTATGTGTGTATTTGTGTGTGTGTTTGTGTGTGTAAATGGAAACCATGGCAGGGTTTCAGTGCCAAAAGAGAGTTAGAAGGGCTACCTGAGGGAGTCCCTGGTTGGGGAATTTAGTATTTTTTTAATGGAAATAATCCGGATTGTGTAGAACACATCATTTAATTCAACTGAATTTCATTGTACAAAATGCAGCAAACAACTGGAACTCATGTGGTCTGAGTAGTACAATTTCACCGAAACTAAATAAGTCTGACTGAGTTTGAGGGTAATAATGACAAAATGATGCACAAGACAGCTTGAATCTTTCCTTTTGGCGTAATAGTACAGCTGCAATGGACACTAGAAAAAGCAAGATAATATACAGTTTATAAAAGTGTGCATATACGTAATGTTAGAAACATTTAATGGTGAAATCAAGGTTTAAGTAAGTAAAATTAAACTTCTGACACACCTCGGGATGCTTACAAGGTTACATTGTATAGATTTTGATTGTAAAATCCCCTCACAGCTGTATCAATAGAGCAAATCAATATTTCGTTTTTTTTGCCTGGTTTCCCATAAATCATTTTAGGATTTGGATTACTATTGCACTTTCAGCTAAAAAACAAGGAAAATTAAAGATTAATTTGGTAGCGTGCTGTTTTCTATCCTGTTCTTCTTACCTTTAAATGCTTTACGAGTCTGTTCAACGCTTCACATTCCTCCAGTAGGACAGACCTAGACAGACAGACAGACAGACAGACAGACAGACAGACAGACAGACAGACAGATGTGATGTGATGTTTATCATCAGTACTCCAGTTGTTTAAAAAAAAACAATTGAGCTGAAAACCAAAATCTAGGTCAAAGTGGAAACTGTCACACATGCACACACATCCAAACACTTTAGTAAAAAAGCTGAAGCTTCTTTAAATGATGGTGAAATGCAGTAAAGAATGCATCCACATATTTAATATTGAAAATCCACATTTCACAGGTATGATCAATTCGAACAGTAGCGTGTGAAATTTTCAAAAGGTTTAATGTTATAGGTTAAATCTGTGACAAGTATACATTATATAACAATGTATCATTTTCAAAATGTTGGAAAGGCACAGTGGCAGACGATGATAATCAAACCCGATCACACAACTGAGGCAGTGACAACAGAATAGGTGCATTTGGTGTTTGCTCAGTTTATCCTCTGCAGTTGTCATAGGGGTACTGAGGATACAGTGTCCTATTTTTCTCCCTCCCCCCACTTTCTCCTTCTCTTGTTACATAACCAAAGACTTTATTCACTTCTTTCAAATGAAAAAGAAGCTTCTGCCTGCTCTGGGATCCATTTCTGACAATGGGGCCTTTTGTTCTGGTCGAGTCAGGAAATGGGAGAGAGAGGGAGCAAAAGAGAGAGAGAGAGAGAGAGAGAGAAAGAGCAGTAGCCAGAGTGACTGCGTTGCCCTGTGGGCCTCAAAGTGAGGGATGGAGGAAGGAAAGGAGGGATGTAGAGGAGGCATGGCAGGGACAGAAGCCACCGAGGAGAGTTGAGGGGGTATTAAGGGAAAAAAAGAGGGGAGGGCTCAGAGGGACTCACTTGCAGACTTTCGCACATACTGCATGAATTATGTCATAAACAACAAAAGAATCTACACCACAAAGAAAAAACACACATACACAATATGCACGATGTGTCTTTGCTAGTCAGCACTGCAAATCTAAGATTATCCAGACAAGAACAGTTTTTTGTATTGTACCAATGTGACGTGTTGTTTACTCAATCTGTATACACTGTGTATCCTGTTGATTGTGTTTGTCAGCGGTTCCCAACCTGGAGGTCGGGACTACACACAGGGTCCCAAGACAAATCTGAGGGGTCACATGGTGATTAAACAAATTCTCTTGCATCCGATTATGTTTCCGTTTTAATTTTTGCATTTATTTCACGAAAAATGGGATGACCTGTGATTAGGGGTCGCAAGTAGACATTGCTTTGTTTTGAAGGGTCACGAAAGGTGTTGACTGTTACAGCCAGGCCATTAGAATAATATAACTTTTTTTCAGATAGGTCGGCCAACAAGTAATTATGAAATTGTTGTACAGAACAGCCAAACTAGGTCTGAGGTCATTTAGAAATAGTGTCTACGTTACATACTTTTGCCCACCACAGAGCACTGACAAGTTGGTTTTTCAATTCTAAAATGTCCCACTTAGTATGTATCTTACTGTCACATCCTGTTTCCTGTTTTATTTTGAAATGTGTCTAGTCTCTTTAGCTCCTGCCCTCATGTGTCCTTGATTATACACACCTGCTCCTCAGTACGCACCTGCCCCTGATTCTCTCCTCTCTCTGATTCTGTATAGATGCCGGTCCACTCCTTGTGTTCATGTCAGGCGTTCAAGCCATTTGTTTTTCTTCAAGCCCTGGTTTTAGATTGTGACTTTACCTTGTTATATAGATGACCAGGGTTTCTACCCAACCCTTGCCTGTACCTCTGCCTCGCTGCCTGACTTTTTGGGATTTTGACCTCTGCCTGTCTTTGTTCCTGTTTCAGCACCAGCCCATTGTGTTGTTACTTTTGCCAATAAACTCTCTTAAAGGCCATCCCTGTCTGCTCTTGAGTCCTCTCCACGTTGTCTGACACTTAGTTTAAAGATAAGCATGTAACATAAACGCCAATCTTGATACAGTTCCCTTAGATTTGTATTTTGACGATTTAAAAACGTACCAAATATCAATCAGTATGTCTCAAAAATCCAATATCAGTTGTGTTATAGTCACAAAAAGGTTGGGATACACAGCTCCATGCCACTTACTTGAGGCGGTCCACCACTTGGTCAATGTCAATGACATTTAACTTGTCTCTCATTGCCTCAATCTCCTCTTCAGCGTTGGACTGAACGGAACACTGAGAGCTTGGTCTGAAGGAGAGGAGATTTAAAAAAAAAAGCAAGACAAGAATAGACAAACGAAGACTTAAAGAGATATTATGTATTATGAAATAATTTATGTAAAATATTCAAGTTCTGTTTTACCGGTGTTACGTACCTGCTTCCACTATTAGTATCTCCAGGGTCGGTACAGTTTCTGTAACAGCTGTCAAGGTGACACAAGGCATAGTCCACCGTCTCAGGTTTGTACCGAAAGAAGAGCTCCTCACCATCTCTATAGAAACAACAGCACAGACAAAGAAAGTGCTGCTCGTTCGGTGTTTCAACAGTGTTAAAATAAGCACGCATAGACTGAGAGCAGCTGAGTGTTGATACCTTTAAACATAAGCTTAAAACCTGCCTCTTAAATTTGGATTTGGATTCTAATGCTTTATAGCCATTATTGCATTCCATTAAATGTTTTATTGTATTCTTGTTTTTAAAGGTTTTTAAATGTTATCTATTTTCTCGGTTTCATTATGTCACTTTTATCATTTCTATTTCAGTCTACATTTGTTTTACTGTTTATATTTGAACTCCTGTGAAGCACTTTGAATTGCACTAACCAGCATAAAAAAATACAATTTGACTGGACTGATAGCCTGGACAGAAGTCGTAGTTTTGGGACCTCAGAATTGCATTTCTGGTCTTTCCAGATGATGTGTTTCTGTTGGCTTCATCATCGTTTGTGTGTGAGGCGACTGGGATGAGAGTCAGCACCACCAGGTCTGAGGCCATGGTTTTCTGCCGGAAAATGGTAGATTGCTCCCTGAACAAATGATCCCTCCCAAAACGAAGGAGTTCAAATATTTCTTGACAGGCGGATTGGGGGCAGAGTCAGCAGACATCAGGACAACTCTGCCTAACCTATTGCCACCACGACCCGGCCCCCGGAAAAGAGGAAGAAAATGGATAGATTGATGGATGAACAGAAGTCACATTCTTGCTTTATGCAGGATGATCAGGTGGTGCTTTCAGTTCCATAAACGCTATACTATGTGTGCATTTACTATTGTATTATCAGAAAGGAGCGTACAACATTATCTACAATGGTCTATCTTTAAAAAAAAAAAAGATCTCAGGAAGAAAAAGATAAGCAGCAGCAACATTAGATTTTCTGCATGATCCCTGGCAGAAAAAGAAAACAGGCAGATGGTGGAGGCAGCTGTAGGCGGGTTGATGGCATGGTCAGTTCTACTTCATCTTATTGTCTCTAGATGTGGGGAAATGTGTTTTCTAGCCACTCAGACAATGACATGATGGGTGTGTGTGTGTGTGTGTGTGCGTGTGTGTGTGTGTGTGTGTGTGTGTGTGTGTATGTGGCTGGGTGGATGGCTAGGGCATCAGGACCACACAGGAGGAGGCCAATAAGATAAATCAGTTGACTTTTACAAAGGAACACACCCACCTACACTCCCTCATAAAAACGGTTCAAATCACAGCTATTTTTAGCCCCCTCCTGTTGATGTGGCTTTAAGCAAATCACACACACACACACACACACACACACACACACACACACACACACAAAGTATTTCGTGTGGAGAGTACGAGAGAGAGAGAAGGATGATGGTCCCTATCTCAATGCTTAGGGAATATTTTCTCAATTCCCATGCCAACAAAGCATATGAAATTGAACAGAGGGCTGTGGAGCGTTATTTAGTGGAAGTGTTATTAGCGGGAAGTGTGTTCGGTTTACTCCTGAAAGCCATTCAGCTGATGTACACTTGGGACTTAGCCTAATTGAATGATCAAAGGCCTGAAACACACACGTACACACACACACAGCACCATGCATCAAGGTCAACAAGTATACCGAAGCCAACTTCAAAGAGAAAAGGCGATTTGCGCTGGCACAGTCTGTGTGGCACCAATAGTTTTTCGGTCGTGTTCCTACACAGCCAATAACAATGGGCTATATTTCTCCCTCCGAATGGGACTTTTTCTAATCCATTTACGTCCCAGCCGAAGCACTTTAGAAGAGTGAGTTGGGATGTGTGAGCAAGTTCGTGTCTTGCTCGGTGACATTTTAATAAGACACAGTGCTGCTGTGGGCATCAGACCTGTGGCCTTTTGGATATTGGAGTGTCAGCTTAAACATCGGGCCTTGGCCATCATCCTGACTTAAAAGAAACCCTGAAAGATTACTTCAAAATAAATCTCTGTCAACTAAGCTGTTATAACAAGCACCAGTGTTACATTATACATTTTATATTTCTTTTGATGGATGATTCTGCAGGGGACTACACTGTGGGAAGTCGTACATATTCCTTTTAAAGTAAAAGCACACACAACAATGCTGGTGGTCCACCACTTGAAATCAAAATGAAATATCTATATCTGAAAGAGCTATTCTACTATTGGATGGATATCCATAACATTTTGTGCAGACAATTCTAATGACTAATTACTAATAACTTTGGTGACCCTTTGGCTTTTCCCCATGATCACATTTCTGGTTTCTGAGGGAAATGTTTCCACAACTATTGGATGGATATGTTTTCCTCAGAACTAACTGTACTAACTTTGATGATCTTTATGGCCAAATAAAAATAAAACAAATGACATTTCCAGTTGAGGTTAGTACTTAGCTCAAAGCACCACTGTGCCTAACAACAGGCTCACAGAGCTGCTAGCATGTAGTTGGTTATAGGATGGGGATGGAATGGATCAAATGAGGAAAATGCAATGAATAAATTATTTTTGGTAGAAAGTCATGTAGATCCTACAGAATAGGTAAACATTTTGCCATGTTATCTGTTAGACCAGTGGTTCCAAACAGGACTGGGGATAATGACATTTACAAACCCTAAACCCAAAAACCCTAAAACCACTAAAGAGTTGCCTTCGGCTTATAGTTTAACAATACAACGAACACAGAACACAAGAGAATCACAATAAAAAAGGACGTGGACAAATTGACAGGCAATAAATGGTTTGTCACAAAAAGGGAGAAGGCCTCAGCAAAACCTGAGAGGTGACACGGGGCAACATTCCTGGCAGCAGCGAGCTAGTTGCTGGGATGGTTGCTAGCTCATACATACTCAGACTCTCACAAACACTATGTAAGGCTGTTAAACTGAAACGTAAGGACGTAGGGCTAACATATAATATCCTGCAAACACTTTTCACATTCTTCCGATTATTTTAATACATGTCATTAAATTGCCAATTGCTACGAGCTGTTCTCTGACCTGAGTTGAAAGATTAGCTGTAGAAATTAAAAACCAAACAGCAATTAAAAAGTTTTACAGCCTCTTCTTGAAGAGCTTATAACTCCCTGGTGACAGTGCTTCATAAAAAACAGATACCAAGCGTCATTGCATTCTCCCTGTGAGCACTTCACTGACAAACAACTGAACAAGGTCAGTTCTGTATTTTTGCACACAAACTCTAAGAATTTTAAGATGAGCATTAAGCTGCTCATTTAAGGTAAAAACACATATCGTTATTCCATTACAGCTAGCAGTGACTGGGCCTTTAAAATCTAGGCTAGCATTTGTGAGCATTTGGTGTGGAATGCATGAAAGTCTCCCTCCTATAATTGTCCTATTGTTCCACAATTCCCAAACCAGTTTGCAACATCCCTAAGCCAAAAACCTTTGTTCCTCTGCTTCCCATCCCATTTGTAACTGACATGGGAACACAATATAGCATTTTATGGCACTCTTTGTTAGGGGTAAAATGATGCAGGGAGTGTGAGAGCGGGGCCCTGTCCCTGCCATCTCTTGGCTTGTGAAAAAGCCAGAGTGTTGTGCCAGAGTGTGTTGTTTTTGAGAAAAAAAATCTCTAAATAGAAAAAAGTCACACTAATAAATTTGATCAAGAGATGAATTGCATGTATTAATATTAGAGAAATTAACCATGCAAAATTTGACTTTTTAAACACCTGGAACTGAACTGCCTTTTAAAGCCTGTAAACATTTCATCTGAATTTTAATTCAAACAGAATGTTGAAAAATGTAATGAGGACTAAAATATAATTTCGTCTATCTTGTCAGATGTCATAACTTTAATCAAATGACAGAGTTGACTAGTGGATAAATTGAGTGTGACAATTGGGCTAAAGTTGGCTACAGACACAGTAAGTTAAAGTTGCTTGGTGTACTTCTAAGATGGCTACTTCTGTAGTAAAACCACATTCCTTGTCAGTCGGTGGGGGAATCATAGTGTTTGCATCATTCTTTTCTGATGTAGTTTGCAAAATTACATTTTTCACCATGTTAACCAATTTAACCCCACAAACAGCTGCACACACAATACATCAGAGTTGGGGCAACTGCAGTGTAGAAGTGTTTTTTATTAATGGGTTGTAATATTTGTATTTTTGTCTTCAGTGGATATTATTTAATCTTTTCCTGTATTTATTATGATTCTGGAAAGATTCATTAAATTTTCTCTGTGTTTATACATTCCCATTTGACAGTTCATAACATAAAAGACATATCAAATTATATCAACATCCTATGAATATCACTGGCATTTCTAGTATAGTGTCTTTAATGGTTGCATAAATTAGTAGGCATAAATGAAACCCATTATGTTTTGGCCAATCTGCCCTAAGGTTAAAAAAAATATAACCTTTCATTAATTCACTAATAATGTTCAGTAGAGTGGATTTATGTGTGTGAGATCCGTCACCTACCTTCCCCCCCTGCCAGCTCTCTCTCTGAGAGTCTGCAGTAACATCTTGACCTCGGCTCTCACTAGCTCTTTCACTGCCGGGGGGTCAGCTAGAGGGGAGCCCTTCTGATGTGGGAGCGGGGTCCCTGCCCTGCTGCTGCTGCTGATTCCTTGCTGGCTATCCTGCCACATCTTGTGCCACATCTCCGCCTGCAAATAGTATGATCATGGTTAGTGAAGACAACCAGTTAGAGAGCTACACTGTATCATAGTAACAGTAACACACTTTATTTTTGTGTTAGTCCAGGTGACACCTTCACAGCCGACAGCTGATCCCGGACCAAGTGGTAAATCAAAATATTGTCAAAACGCTATATGATAGTGAACCACTCTTAAAGCGGAGTGGACAGTCCACTTGCAATATGCTGCAATCAGTGATCCAGACATCAGTCACCCACTGACTCCTCTGACATCCTCCCTGACTGAGGACGGTAGCAGGCCTGATCATGTGGAGGATTATCTTGTTTCTTTCCAGGTTCAGTGAGGGAGAATATGACTTATGACATTATATAATATGACATTGTGTGGTGCAGGTGTCCTCTCACACTACACTAAGAGGCACTGATGACAAAAGTACCAATTGTAAAATGATCTTAGCCTAGAGGAGCAGAGCTCAATATATTCTGCTTTTATTTTCCTGAATGAAACAAAGTGTGAATTTATCTGTCTATTTAAACTATTAGAAATTGTAAAAATATATTCAATAAAAGTATCAAATGTTAAGAATACCAGACTGCAGGCTGCAAGAATACCACCAACTTGCAGTGCAAACTTTTATGTACTTTCTTTCTAGTACTAAAAACATCTTCAGGGCATGGCACAAGAAGACCTTGTTTACTGTTTATAAAACCAAAGAGGAAGCAGTACAACTTTTGGATGCACAAGGACATAAAATATGAGCGAAACCTTTTCAACCAATACATTTTTTGTGAAAATCTTTAAATCTGAAAACAGTAATCATTACTTCCTGTATGTCTCATTCTCAGGCTTTTTATGTAGTCCCATACCTCTGTTAACCCATATCCTTCTAAAACTATGTCACACCATGTTAACATGCTTCCACGCTATATTATGTCTGCAACTGAACAATACTTCACTACATGTAACACACAGTGAGCATGATGAATTCTAGGTTGCCCATGTTATTAGACAAACAGCCCAGTCTGCTGCAGCAAAATGCAGCTTTTTAGTGATTAAAAAAAGTGGAAAAAAGGTCAGTCTTTATGCGTGACTTCCTGTGTGAGAACAGTCAAAGGAAAATTTGTGTAAAGAAAATTATGGGTTAAAAAAGAGAAGACGTGAAACATTTGCGTGTGAATGTTTGTGTGCGTATGTGTCTCGGCGAGGTCTGGATACCATTAACACCTCCACACCTGTTGTCTGCCAATCATTTCTGTCATGATGCAGTCAAAGACTTCACTTCAAAGGAACACACTGGAGTTTAGTACTGGAGTACTAAACTCACCTCTTCTGGACTTTGCATTGTACATACCAGCATTCACACAGTATGTTGTACACACACGGCCCTTTTCACTCACACTGCCCCCCCCCCTGCTGTGAGACTGTTGATCTCATCCAGGAGCTATTTTAAGGGAGTGCTGTTGAAACCTGTCAGTTAAAAAAACCTACTAGGAGCTACTATGTTGAATTATTCCAATTGGGGTTTTAAGAATATATTGAACTTAAAGGGCTCATTTTCATTTAGAGTGAGAGTGTAGAGGGAAGTACTGAGATATTTGCCTGGTAGAGAGACTTGAAAAGAGGCTAATGTTGCCTCTGATCTAACTGCTGAAGACAATGGTGACCTTGACGAAGGCAGGAGTGGTGGTATTGAGGATTGGAGGAGTCGCCTGCAGATCAACTATTACTTTTCACAGTACTATGGGATAGAATTCACTACGTTGCTGCACGAGAAGCAGACAGGGACAGAGGAGAGAAAAGACAGACACGGACAGAGACAAAAAGAGCAAAGGGAAGTGATCCACCCTGGAGTAAATGTAATAACTGAAAGAAACCTGCATGCACTTGTCTGAGAGTTGAATAAGGCGCTTTGGATTTTTTTTCTCTGGAAATTTCTTAAAGCTCTCAGCTCTAAGTCTTTCTTTCCGTCTGAGGACTTTACACCCAGCCACTGCATACACCGAACTGTAGGTGAAAGAATATCAGAGCAATACTAAAAGTCACGCACACGGTACACGTACAAGATGCACACACACAGAGACACACACACAGTCGAGGCAAAGAATTTGAGCTGCTGAGGGTCTTATCAACAGTTGAGAATTAGCTTCTTTAACCCTTTTATACCAACCCCCTGACTCACTAAACTTAGTTGGCCTCTTTCTGTGTAAGTCTGTGTGTGTGTGTGTCTATATGAGTTGAATTACTCTTGTTTGATTTTAGGTTTAATGCTTCTAAGTGGATTCCGCGTTAAAGGTGTCACATGTGATTTTAACACGTTAATTGTCACAACAATGATATGTGGTCAGTGTCCACATGCCACAGCTTGAAAGAATGAGACAGACTATGTCCATGTGTTTTACTCCAAACAGCGACAGGCATGTTGCCTCAATGCAGGCTGATAACATCTACAGACGGAGAGATTTCTGAACAAAAACACGGCAGAGGAAAAAGGGAGAAGTTTGCAGAAGAAAAGTAAAGAATATGATACTATATGAGAAATAAAACAGCAAATGGATGGATTTTTATATCCTGCAGAAAGTGCTGATTAGGGGAATTCTTTGTGTCTGTGTGAACTCTACAGCTACAGACTTGATCTTCTTGACCTCTCTTATGTAATTCAGCTTGAAAGGAATGTTCCCTCTGTAGATTAGGCTGCACTTCTTCACATTTAGCTTTAAGGATCAACCACTGAGCCATTTTCAATGCACTGTATAGGTTTTGAGTTTCATTTACAGCTGAAATAATTAGCTGACTAGTTAATCAATCGACAAAACATTCACCCGCAGCTATTTTGATAAGCCTTTTAATCACTTGAGTTATTTTTATGTGCTTTTCTCTGTTTTATGTTACTATAATTTGAATATCTTTAGGTTTTGGTTTGTTGTTTGGACAAAACAAGACATTCAATGACTCACTTTGGGCTCTTGGAACTTGAACTCTTGGACATTTTTCACAATTGTTTTTACATTTTCTAGATAAACGATTAATCGATAAATTCAAAAAGAAATTCAAATTAGTCGATAGTGCAAATAATTATGAGTTGCAGTCCTAGATTTGTTTTAGGATAGGCTCCATGTCAGTATCATATCAAACTATGCAAGCTACAGTTATTACTAAAGTTTTTTATTTGATTACATTTCCTTATTCTGTTTCAGATTTTCTTCATGATTTGTGACCACATGTAATTATAATTTTTTTTTACATCACTTGGACTTTTCTCAAAATACTTCTCTCTTCTCTTTAACACTCCACCTTTGCAGGGGATTTTTCTTGTCAACCCTGCAAGTCTTTAGTCGGTGAGGTAATTTTGCCAGAGCTAAGTGCTTTCCATGCAAGGGGCTTTGGGACCTAGAGCTTGGCCTTGGGTAAATATTGATGTCTGTCTGGCTCACATTTGGATTTCATTGCATCCCAGTGCCAGTTAACCCACATTTCACTTTTATTAGGGAGTCTGGGAATTGTAATTAATGAGCAGACAAACTAACCTACGTACTCAACCTAACACCACAGTTCATAAATAGTTTGAACAGGAATGCTTAGCTGAGCACATTTTTGAATTAACCCGAAACCAAGCTCAAAAGGAAATTCTTGTAGATGGTGTGATGGTATTCTTGTGAGATCCTACCAGAAACAGACCCACTGTCTGAATTCTTTGAACAAATAAAACAGTAAGTGAGAAAAACATGAATGATGAAACAAGCTTCTGAAAGTTGAATCTGAAGAGAAATGTTCCAACTAAAAAGCCATGTATGCAACAATATTTTGACAGAAGGTATCAGAAACATTGCAGTTATTAAAACCCTCTTACCTCAGAGTGCACCTCCGTGTACATGTCGACCAGGGAGTGGCCCAGTGCTGTACGGATCTTTGGCAGCTCTGACCCAGGAACATGTTCAGTAACCAGGCTCCACAGAGACTGGCCAGGGCACCAGAGCTGGTTTCCATCAGGAGACTGCATATAAATGGCAATCCAGGGGTGAAGGAATGGAAAGAAACTGCAGAAACACAAAAACATACATACACCACTGTATAAAATTATTGTAATGAAGTGCATTTACTTACTGCAAGTACTTCACTGAAGTACATCTTTAAAGAACTTAAATGCTTTTCATAGTATCTCCATGTTATGTTACTTTATACTTATACTCCACTACATTTCAGAGGGATGTATTGTACTGTTTACTCCACTACATCTATTTAACAGTTATAAGTTCCCACAGTTGTAACTGGCTGCTTGTTTTATTCGATTAACAGTCCAAAACAACCAAAATCAGTTTTCTCTTACATAAGCAGAAAAATCCTTGCATTTGAGGATTTGGATTGAGCTAATTTTGAGCATTTTTGATGGAAAAATCATTAAAATGATTAATTAATTATCAATAGAATTGATTAATTTTCTGTTAATCTTTTGCAGCTCTATTCAAAACATCTCCACCCTGACCAACTAAAACAGTAAAATAAAATTACAAATCAATGCATCAGTATTAATTAATCCAATAATATAATAATGTAATGTTACAGGGGCCCTTTACCTGAATTATGAGTACTTTTATTATTGATACTTAAAGTACATTTAGCAATTACTTGCTTAATTCTACTCAGGTAAGACTTTGAATGCAGGACTTTTGTAATGGAGTATGTTTACACTGTTGTATAGCTGCATTTATTTAAGTAAATATCTGACTAGTTCTTGTTCATCCACCACTGACCAAAACCTAAAATATTAGTTGCACTTTAACTAAATCAGCTTTGTTTTACAATGTTGAAAATGAGAGATAACGCTATTAGAAAGTAGTTGCTTATTTAGTAGTAACCGCTAACTGTAGCACGGCTAACGTTAACTAGCTACCTGACTACATGGGTAGCTAGTTAACAATGTAAATCCAACATTTCACATAAACGAAATGTTCATAGAGCATTCAAACACTGACTGTCAAACAATAAAACTGCTTGTGTTAAAACACAGCAAAAGTTAAACTGCGTTCACTGTGTTGCTACAGAGAAACAAACTCTCACCTTAACTGGTTCCTTGTATCTAGCAAGGCTACGGTATCCAGGGCAAACGTTCCAGTTGCCAAGGGGAAGTATCGCGAGATCGGCCAGAACTGTCAACTGTAGGTTTCTCTAGAAATCTAGAGCTAGCGCTAAACATGGGCCTTTATCTCAATGAACACGGTTCACGTTTGTGTTTTATCGAAATAAAGCTTTAAAAAAATGTATCAATACAACAAATTAGACAAAATACATATCCCGTGTTCTGTAGACTTAAATAATGAACACGAGCCCACCTGTGCTCTTGTAAAAGTCTGGACTAATATAGGCTACTTCAAGATGTTGAATTGGGGGAGGGACAGACTTGAGCTGAGACTGGCGTGTGAACTCTAAGAGGCAGTGAACATAACTTTCCCTCTTTATGCCCCGAACCTCCACCTCCTTCCTGGCTCTGTGCAGAAGTGCGCGCAGCCCCAGTAGACCGCTGTGGAAGGAGGACCGAGATAACGCCAAGGAGTTTTGCGTTCTGTAGCCTAACAATGTAACAAACTAAACATTTTTGCAAACTCGGGTAACCTTTCTACCAAATCCCAGCTAGGCCACAGTGGATGTTTCTTTTCTCTTATTTGCATTTTAAACTTTTTGTTTTGGACAAGTTGAATCAAATAAATAATCATGGTTTTCAGTGAGCGCCTCTGCTTGGAGCGCAGAATACGCACGGCCGTTCTGGCAGTACTGCTTTGCGCACAGGCCGGTTTGGGCTTTTCAGTCGCCGGCCAGCAGGAAAACACCTGCGAGGCCAACGGCAGTATATACTTCGTGGGGGAATGGTATTTTCTGGACTCTGATCACTGCACTCAGTGTGAATGCACCGCCGAGGGCTCCGCATGTTCCCGCACTGAGTGCACCTCTCTCCCGGCTGCCTGCATCCATGTCAGCCACTACCCCACCGACTGCTGCCCTAGGTGCGAGAAGATCGGGTGTGAGTACCGTGGAGTGGTGTACGAACTGGGGCAGAACTTCCAGGTGAGCCTCAAAGGGATGACACGTGGTAACCTTAAAAGATGGGATTATGATGGCTTCCAGTACAAATGGAGACTGCATAACCTTATAGACACTTGTTATTATACGGCCATGTTTTGAGATTACTTACTTGTCTTTTCTCGTATAATCAGAATATACACACAATATCAATTAAAACTTCTACACAGTATATATAACAGTGGTTGCTATCTTAGTGGTCAGGCCCTAAAAAGAAGCTATAAGGGAATTAAACGATTTTTTTTAAAGGTTAAAAACTACTAATATGATGTTTTTTAATGCCTTTTCATGTAATTGTAAAGCTATAAACTACTGTGTATTTGTATAGACTGTATGTGCGGTTCAGGATTAATGTCCAACAGAAATGTTAAAGAAATACCACATGATTAAAAAGAAGGACCACGGTTAATACCTCAGACAAAGAGGACTTAATATCAGCGGAAAGGTGAGCTTTAGATCATGTGCAGTAGGCCAATATTGTAATCACTAAAGTGTCTACTACACAGATATCACATAAACAGCAGCTCAATACTGTTTATGTGTAAACCTCAGATCTCTTGGTCTGAATCATGCAGGTTTCACCAAGTTCATACTGTTCCCTGTAACTATGCACAAGCATATAAAAAAAAAGATTAACCAATGAATTACAGTATGGTATGTGGGTATGTAACTTGATGTTGGAGGTAAATGGCGCCCCCTTTTGAGGTAGCATGAGGAAGTCTTTGTGAGAGGTGCTGGTTAGAAATAAGATCCACGTTGAGTCTCATGCAGTTTGTGTATAATGTGTGTTCTGTCTCTCAGCCATCAGAATGTGAGCAGTGCACCTGTGACAGTGATGGCATCGCCCGCTGTCTAGTTGCAGATTGTGCCCCTCCGCCATGTGTCAACCCTGTCTACCAGCCTGGGAAATGCTGCCCTGAATGCAAGGAGGGTAAGTCAAAAATAGCAACAAAAAGAGTAGAAAGTAACGCCAACGGGAGGTTTATCTTCTCGATAGTATGAGGACCACTGTCAAATGTAGTTTTTCATTTGCATGCAGGGATGAGTATGTATGCACAATGCTGTCCACTTGACTTTATATGCTTGCCTGTTTGTTGTATCTGTTCAGCTCCAGTTACACTTACCTCTGTTGCTCATCTCCCTCCAGGTCCTAACTGCTACGTTGATGCGTCACGCAGCCAGGTGATTTCTGCAGGAGAGCCCATCTGGGTCGACTCCTGCACCAAGTGTCGTTGTCACGACGGCCAGGATGCCGGCTACTGGGAGGGAAATCGTCTCGCCACCTGTTCCCGCCTTAAAAACTGTACGCCTGAACAACCGTCCACCCAGAAAAACTGATTCACACCGTCAGCAGAGAACATGCTGTTAAAATGCACAACCCCAAATGAATGATCGTCAATATACCTTCCATCTAACATGCTGAGCAGTTGAAAATGTCAGTGGTATAGCAAGACATATAGTAAAATCTGCAACTTCACAAAAAAAAAAATTGCTTTTGGGAACAGAACTGAACAAGATTCCCCAAAATAATTTTATAACTGCCAAAAGCCACCAGAACAGAGCTGCCAGTCAACAAGGACCTTTCATCCAAGAGTTCTGCAATATAGACCCACTGAATTTGTCACTTTGATTGGGCCTTAGTTGCATATTGCAAGGTCAAAATACAAGGCTGACTTACAGACCGGTCAACGCGCCAGCTTCCCTGCATGTTAGTGGGCTATGGCAGATTGATTAACTTCAAATTTGACCAGACATTTGAAAATAATGTACAATATTAACAAAGCCAGGACCATAAACTAATTGAGGCACAGGATCCTTGTGGCCAGGTGGTATTACTCCAGCATGGAAGTACTGGTTGGTACATACATAATGCATAGAGGGTAGTTGATGGAGGACCAACAGCGGCCCCATTTTTTACTCCATGGTCCCCTTATATGTAATATGTCAAGAGGAACAGACAAGGCTTCATCCTGCAACCAGACAAGATGAATTGTAGTCCTTGAAAACAATGAAAATATGAAGGAAAACTACAAAATAATATGGACATCCTATATGTAAAAATAAGATGTTTGATTTATAGAGCCTCAAAAACCCTCAACTCTTGTGTCTAACATCTGTACTTCTACAGAAAAATACATGATTGAACAAATCTGACACAAGCTAGAAAAACAAACTTCAACGGTTTCTTCAGAAAGTTTGACTAGAACATTATGTTTTAAAAGAGAGACTAGCTTTTACTTTTCATTTATTTTTAATTTAATGGAAATGAAAAATGTGTGCATGTACACTGTAGAACAGGAAATCTGTAATTTACTGCTTTATTAATCATTCACAAGAAATAATGTGTAGCCTTTCATAGAAGCAGCCTTCCTTGTTATTTCCACTGTTATCAAAGTGTAATTTACCTTCATCAATATGATCTTCAGTGTGTGATGAAATCTATCAAGTGCATTGCCATTTTATATCGGTTCATGTGCAGCAGATCTTCAGTTATTTGTCATTATCTGTCACAGTAATCATGAGGGACCTTTGAATGAAAACCAAAACTAATCCTGTCTTGTTGTATGTTTATTTGCAGTATTGGAGCCTATAATGAGATTGACTTTACTGTATAGCTGTCTCCCGAGCTGCTGCTGCTTGAAGTATATCATTTTTCACTGCATTCATTCTTCCTGAAAAGCTTCTTTATGCAAGGTCTGGGATTAAGTTTAATTGGCTGTTCTTCCATAGTTATCATCATATTTCCTGAATAATCTAAAAGGAACAGGCTTAAAGGAATAGTTTGGAATTTTGTGAAATACGCTTATTCACTCGCTTGCCAAAAGTTCAGGGATCAGAAAACTGATACTACTCTCATACCTGTTCATTAAATATGAAGCTACCGCCAGCAGCCGGTTAGCTTAGCTTAGCATAAAGACTGAAAACAGGGGAATAATTTAGTTGGGTTCTGTCCAAAGGTAATATAATCCACCAACAAGCACTCAAAGCTTCCTAATTAACACTTTATATCGTGTACTTTGAACAGAGCTAGACCAGCTGTTTTCCCCATTTTCAATCTTTATGCTAAGCTAAGTTAGCCGGCTGCTGGCTGTAGCCTTATATCTACTGTATACACATGAGAGTGGTGTCAATCTTCTCATCTAACACTGCAAAAAAGCCTAAAATGTCAAACAATTTCTTTTAGTGGAGTTCAATTCACTGCCTAAAACAAAAGGGAACTGATATGAGTCACACCCACAAATCATGTAGTGTGTCATGCTAGTAATGTACACCGGCTCTATGAAAACGTAGTAAAATATTCAAAATTAAAACTCCTTTTCATGTCCGTTAGAAGTCTCTCTCTTTGAGTTGTTTCTTTTTACTTTATTTGATCGTTTGCTGTTTTGTGAACAGTTCTGCTCCTCTCTGAGACGATGCCATCCTGATTTCCCTGCAGAGGTTTTCTTCTGACAGTTCTGGGACCAGTGCTCCACGCAAAACAATAAAAGAATAAGAAAAGTAGCAGAAAGTAAAAAAGAGAAATAGAGATAGCTTTTCTTTGTAGCATTAAATATATGTTTATACTATTGGGAGGAAGGCAGGAAGGATGCAAAACAAAAGACTGCAGAAGTGAAGATGTAATCCTCGAGGTGGTATAGTATTTTAGTCCACCAACTCATGGGATTGAGAACAGGTTTATACTGGTTATGGCAACTGTAAACAAGGATGAGAAAAACTGCAGATATTACATTAAAAAGCTTTGAGATCTCAGCCTACAGATGAAAACTAACTTCTTATTCAGTAACCTGAGAAAAAAAAACACAGTAACACACACAGCAAGCAACTGACAACAACACCATACAATCTTTAGCCATCATATTTATTGATTGTATAGAAAAAGTAGGTTTGATATGACATAATGCATTCTATATAAGATATAACATTTTCAACATTCAATGTACAAAAGAAAATAGCTAGAGATACAGTAAATGTTTAAAAATGCCCACAGGCCTGAAAGTTCTGCCTGCTCTCTGCAGCAGACAGGCAAAAACATTATTTGAAAAAACGTTTTCGAATACTTAACCACCTGAGGTGTGCTTGACAACTGCAACAGCTTCAAAAGTCCAACGTCCAATAAGAAACCTCAAGCACTCCTAACGGTAGTTTGTATTCTCAAGTAAAGCAAATGTTTCAAATACTGTTTTTGCTGTTTGTTGCTGATCTTTACATCTATATGCCACGTTACTGTTTATACACACTGGGGCCATGCCTTTCTTTCTATATTTTTGTCACTCCTCAGCTTGTACTTTCTTTATGTAATGGACTTCAGAAAGGGTTGCCTGTAATGTGTCAAGAGCAGCCTTGATGAAGCTAGAATTGATCTAAATTTGTTCCACGGATTTTACACACGAAGTCCTACTCAACCTGTGGAAACAGTCGTCTGCAGCTCTGGATGGAGGTCATCAGGATCATCTCACCGTAAAAGTGCTCCAAATGTGAGTCATTGACATTGTTTATGGGCAAAATGAATGAAACATATACTTCTGCAACCCCAAAAATAGCTCCTCCAACTCTATGAAAAATTGTGGTATTTTGGTAAATGTAGTATGTTATATGTTGACTCATATTTAAGGACTACTACTACAACTACTAATAATAATGCCTCTGCCATTTCAATTTCAACCATTCCTTTTTAAAAATCTATCTCTCAAAAGTCACACAATTTTATAGAAGTAAAAACACTACATCTCTGGAGTGCCTCTTTAATACTGTAAGCATGGCAAAAATCGAAGTAATAGCTGTCATTTTGTCTGTTGCGTACTGTTTATAAGGATTTCAAATCAACAAGTAAATTAAAGGCAAAAGATGAAGAAATCGATTTGGAACATTAAAGCATGACTGCATTTCAAACTAAACTGAAACCAACCCCTAAAAAAATATGTTCCCACTTGAAACAATGACTTTAAAGTTAGATATTGGGCAGATAGTACCAATCTGTACAACTGCACAGGGTAAGGTGTAAACAGTATAGAGAGGGAATTGTATTGACCTCTCCACATGTAGTCTGCCCACTGAGGACACTATAACTCACCAGAAGAGTCTGAAGTATAAAAATACAGAAAAGAGAGAAAGAGGGTGAAAAAAGTGGGGGAGTACTGGGAAGGAAAGGGGGGGGGGCAGAAGGACTCTGGACAGAAGGATTCACAAATGTGTACTGAGAAGGAGAGAATAAATAAAAAAATAAAGATGCAGTAAGTGGCACAGATTCAGAGACACAAAAAGAGGCTCTGTCGATATCTATTGAAAGAAGAAGCACTCTTGTGAGACACAGCTGTGCCTGAAGTGGGCCCACCACAAAGCACAACACAGTGTCATTGATACACACAGCCTGGACTGGCAGAGTAAGAAAGAAAAGGCAATGAAAGGGAAGATAATGCAAAGAAAAAAGGGGAAGACAGTGTGAATGCATGTGTGTGTGTGTGTGTGTGTGTGTGTCTGTGTGTGTTGAAAAGAGGAGCAATCATACATTTCCAGCAGGCTTGAGATAATGGAGCGCCAAACAGATGGGAACATTTTTGCCTCAAGGCTGACCAAAGAGGAGGCCAGCAATACGAAATTGTCACCAAAATAAAAGCCCCAAATTGCTTCGGATGATACACAATTCAAACAGTTACAGCATTGCACACAAATCTTCTGTCTGCTTAAATATTTAAATATTTTCTATAGGTTTTTCATGATCTTGAAAACACATTTCTGTATTACTTATCTTAAAACACACATCTTCATCGATTGATTTTACACCCTAAAATTACCTTTAAAGGACAATCTTCCTTGCCCCTTAGTATAGATAACTTCTGAAGGCATCAGTTTGGTATTTAGGCGTCAACAGTAACAGCATCAATAGTAGAGACAGTAAAGGAAAAATAAAACAAAGGAGAAATAAAAAGATGTATCAAAGAATGAAACAGTCAAAGGCTCCAATACACTGATGTGGGGAATCATGATAGATTTAGCTTGTTCCTTTTTCACACATGGAAAGTTGTAAAATCCATGACACAAAAAAGTTTTCAAATAAAAACAGTTCAACTCTGACTGCTTGATTCTCATCATTTATGAACTTTGAAAGCGTGTTAAATGGATTCCAATACAGACCTGACGATGATAAAGTTGGAAGCAGCAATAGAGACGTCAGTCACACCGCTCCAACGATAACTTCTCATTGCTGCCTTAAAATTCACAATTTCCACCAACAGAAGACTGTCACCTTATAATTTCCTCTTTCCGGATATGAGAGTCTTTTTCTCAAAGATTGAGAGAAAAAGATAGCAGAGAAAGAAAGTGGCATAGTAAGAGCATAGAGTTTTAATGAATTGTGATTTAAAAAAAATCTGATTTCCAGGTTACATTGTAGGCTAAATAAATGACCCTTCAAAATTCATTACTTTTCACCCTGCCTTGTCTGTGGAGCCAGTGTCAAAGTTACAAGAGTCAGCTTTTGTATCCACAATGCTTTTTCCTATAGAGTCATGACTCCATCCTGACAGCTCATTTCTGATGTTTAACCCCTTTGTGTCCCCATTTGTACAGAAAATATGGTATGTGTTCAATTTTCAAACAAAACAATGCATATTTCTACTTTATCAAATCTGTACTTTAAGGAATATTAAGCCTTTTGCATCTTATAAAGACAAAAATTTACCTTTAAAGCCCAAATCAGCAAAATAAACCTATATATTTCTTCAAGTGGAGTGAGATACCTAATCTCTAATATGTGCCACATGGGGTTACAATCACGACTGAGCTGTCAGTATATATCTGCCTTGTTGTCTTCAGTTCCTCAGTTTGATTTCAAATGCCTTCCCAAGGTAGCTCCACCACACTGCATTCAGCACAGGAGAAATCCTTTCATATCTTCAATGTGTTTACTTGTGTTGGCAAAACCCTTCTGCCTCTCCACTAAGTCAGTTCTTGTTTTGAAAGTTTCAGTTTATATCTATAAAAAATGAGAGCAAAAAGAGGGTTCTCAGGAGTTTGTTGCTGCTGACAAACATGTTTTATCAGCGTGTCCCATCACTGTTTTTGAGTCTTCTGCGGTAGATGCAGGCACAATACACATTCATTAATTGATACCAGAGGATTTGATTGAGTAATTAGATCCAAACAGGTGACAAAAATGTCAATATTAAATTGTTTATTAGCATCATTTGTCAAGATAAGAGTCAGTTGATTTCTTTGATATGTAGTCCATCAGATACAATTCCATGGGCCGTCACTGCATGTCATCAGGCGTTGTTAATAACAGTTTGCATCGAATGGGAATCCCCATTCTCTTGACCATCACTGTAAATGCTTGTATCCATCTTCAGCTTATCTTTGTATCCATGTAAAAAGCCCACTTTTTTCATTTTGTTT
Organism: Nannoperca australis; assembly: GCA_036023655.1. Lineage (NCBI taxonomy): Eukaryota > Metazoa > Chordata > Actinopteri > Centrarchiformes > Percichthyidae > Nannoperca > Nannoperca australis. The sequence goes on along the minus strand of JAVQJD010103173.1, from coordinate 4,839 downwards.
ATATGATCTTGGTCAAATCATCAAGAAATCCCGCTCGATGCTGTACAGAACAGGCCATGAAACCTTTTCAAAGTTTCAAATTAAGTTATTGTCTCATCGCTTATCTCCCAACAATAGCTCCTGTCACTGTCCTCTGTTGATATGCCATCGGATGTCCTCCACAAAAGGATTGTTAACGGAGAGACTCCAAGTTTCAGCCACTGACGTTCGAGCTTTGGTCCACCCTCTTCTATTCGGAAGTCACTGATTGGTAAAGGTAGGAGGAGTGAAGCCACGGGCTGCTTGAAAAAGTTGAAGGAGGGAAAAGTCTGAGTCCTGACTACAGAAATGGAAAGCTCAAAAAAAAAACTGTGGGGTAAAGAGGGAGAAAGAAACCATGATGTGCTTGTGACTTTTTCCTTTCTTTTTCACTCCCACATCTGTCCAGATATCTAGGATATGTGTTATCTTTATTCCCTTCTCATAAGCTCCCTTCTTCCTGTCTTTTTCCCTCCAGTCAATGTATGTCAACCCCCCTTCATCTTCCTCTCTGTCTCTCTCTAGCCCTTAAAAGGCCGGGGCGGTGGCTTGCCGATCTCCACAGAGATATTTGTATACAGAGGGTACCTCTTGACTTGAACCACTCTGTATGTCAGAGAGCTGATGCCGTCCTTCTTCATCGTGTTCTTCGTGTTCTGTATTTTATTAAATCTGGACAAAGAAAGAAAGAGACAGGTGGGATGGAAGGGGGGATGGAAGAGATGTCACGGGAAACGGGGAGACAATGAAGAAAATTTTATTAAAGAAACAAAGTAAAATCTTGATTTTCACATGAAATTCTTTGCCCCTCTATCGGTGCATGTTAGTGCGAGTCTGTGTGGGTATCTAAGGGTGTTTGATTGCTTGGGAGGTCTGGGGTTTCCCCCCCAAGATTAAAGGGGAAAAAAGAAAAGAAAAAGCATTACTTTGTGTAGCATCAATACCTTTTCCCCCTTCAGTTCTGCTTTCCTCTTCTGTTTAAAATCTAATGACCCCTCAAATGAATTAGCAAGCCCTTGTTGGAAATGCTGCGATCAGGAAACCACCGAAATAGTAACAGGTTTGTCATGCAGGTACACGTGGGAAATAGAATTCACAACCGTAGATCTTGAGATCCAAATACACAAGAGACTCTCGCATAAAAACAAACATCACGAAACTTGGGAATAAATCAAGGCAAATCAAAACAATACAATATCGGATATAATAAGGGACAAACAAATAGTAGGGAAAGTCATTATAAAGTGCTGTACCTACAACCATCAAACGCATCCAAAACTTCATTAACAGAATGAATGCTAATATCAAAAGGAAGAAAAGAGTCTGATGTTTGTATTGATTAAAGTTCTCTTTGACAAAGTCTTTCTTCTAGCCGCCCTCTAAGTAATTGTACAATTGCAGAGAGCTGAACATTTCCGTTGTATTGTTTAAAATGAAGTACAGGTCCAGTTTCCTTTACTATGTAGATCTTGACCAACAGGTGGTGCTATTACATTGCACTGCGACTCAGTGAACAGTGTTCTCCATCACCTCCGCCTCTGTTTGTTTGAATTATGCTGGAATCTCCTTCCCCATTGGCTGTGATTCAACAGTTACATCAGAATCTGCTCTGGTTTTGGTATTAAAGATGGGAAAATAATTCACACAGTGTGTCAGACAGTTACACAGTGCTGCTGCTGTGCTTCAGATCAGTTTGTGGTGTAACCTCTGGCATTAAAACTGATTCATTACACAAATTCTCCTGTCACCCCCACAGTAGTATCGGTTTTGCAGCCCGTCAGGATGGAAATGAGGCCACGGTGTGCGAGTGTCTGACAGAATGTTTACAACACTCTCATCCTAAAAAAAGCCTCTTTTTTTGTCTGGGAACAGAGAAAGAGCTGATGTGTGCAAACGCCCAGCCGTGCGCACTCACTTTTCAAAAGACAGCGATGACGGACTCCAACAAAAGACGTCTTCTTAATGATATGCTTGGACGTACAACTAGAGTTGACACTTCAGTCCGACATGGACCACTGAGTCTACAGAGCCTTGTCAGAACTGACTAGTGAAGATCTCGTTCCTCTCTCTGCATCGCTTTCTCTTTCTGTCTCTCATATCAAATCAAAAAAAGCTTTTATTGGCATGAATGGAAGCAGGAAAAATGTTGTCAAGCATCTTTCCCTTGAATAATATAATACAATAACATATAAATAGCATTACGTGTTCTCTGTCTTCTACCAAGGTTTGGTGCTTCTATCTAAAAGGAAGGGAAATTAGTTTGCAAGGAAAGAGAGGGAAGAGGAGAAAAAGCAGGCGGTTTAAACTGAAATGAGGGCTGGATGGCAAGGGAGAAAAACGGAGGATAGACAGATAAATATATATCTGAGAAAGAGAGTGACAGATGGAGAGAGGAAGATAGACTGATATTAGAAATTAAGTGAATGAGAACTGGGGGGGAAAAAAAGAAAAACTTTGGATGAATCCATCAAACTGCGGAGATTAAAAGCAATAAACTAATCCCTGCATAGGCTACATATAGAGAATATGAGATGCATGTACACTCAATTGGTAGGTTTCTGTGTGCATCATATCAAACCTATTTGTCTGACTTATCTTACTTTTATTTTAGAGAATTAGAGGGCGAGACAAAGACAATCCCCCTTACACGTTCATTAGCCTGATTTCCAGACTGAGTCCTAACTGGGCTAAGTAAAGCTCTATTTTAATTCCACTGAGGGTCTCACAGGAAAACATTTCTGGTTTAAGATCTCAACAATAGCTCATCATGCCAGCTACGGAGGGTTATTTTGTTCTGGTGTCATACATTTTGAGGTGGCCCACTTGACCCTATAGTAGAAAATTGTCTCAAAGGAACAGTTCAACATTTTGGAAAACACACAAATCACTTTCTTACCTAAGATAAGAAGATAGCTACCACTCTCATATTTAAATGCTAAATATGATGCTACCATGAGCAGCTGGTTAGCTTAACTTAGCACAAAGACTGGAAACAGGGTGAAACAGCTAGCCTGGCTCTGTCCAAATGTAAGAAAAGGTGCCTACAAACACCTCTAAAGCTTAAAAATGAATATCTTATATGTCATTTGCCTAATTCAAATGACAATTTGTTGCGAAGTGAGTGTCACGCGAAGATAAACGCAGCTGAAGGTGTAGTTTTTAGTGCTACCCCATCACATGACCCTCGTTTTGCAAGTCGTGCAGTTTGGTCTGATGAGAGTCTTCTTAATTTAAAGAGGGGGTGGTGATGGTGCTATGTGCTGGACTATTTCTTGGCTGGGATTAGTAACTTCCTGGAGTCTCCGCTTGTGGCCTGGCAACCGGAGAACGAAAGAAATAATCCGACACGGAACAGATTAAATGAGATATAACGTGTTAATTAGTGAGTTAGTGGTGCTGGTTTGCGGATTTCGTTACCGATGGACAGAGCCAGGTCAGCGCTTTTCCGGTGTTACCATTCTTTATGCTAAGCTAAGCTAACCAGCTGCTTGCGGTAGCTTTATTATTTACTGTACAAAGCTGAGAATGGTATCGATCTTCTCATCAAACTCTTGCCAAAATAAATATTTCCCATAATGTCAAACTATTCCTTAAACAGGATTCTAAATAAGATTGCAAACTTAAAGTTGTGTTTGTGTTAAATGTAAGTTAACAGAAACCAGTCGCACACACACACACACACACACACACACACATCAACCCAAACAAACACACACGCACCCAGTATCTGCACTGTCCCTGGATGATAACATATGAATGGAATACTGAACAATGTTACTCAGTGACTAATTCATTTGCAATGCATGCAGCGCCGTTTCCTAGACAAAATGTGTGTGTATGTGTGTGTGCAAACTGATACTCTGGGTTTGTGATGAATGTGCTTCTTTCTTTCTTCCACTGGCCCCATATCTCATTGCTATGCCTAACCAGCATCTCCGAAAGGGCTGAAAGAACGGTCTCCTTTGCGAGTGCGTGTGCATGTTTAAGTGAATGTGTATGTGTGTGGAGGAGATAGTAAACATTTATCAAACAGTTGAGACAATGCTTCCCTTGGTAAACGTTGGACATTACGCAGGTACTCCAGATAAACTCTCCCAAAGGCCTCAATCATTAATCTGAATCTAAACAGAAATGCAACCCTGCACCTGAAGACAAAAAGCGGAAACAAAAGCTCAGTTTATCTGCGTAATTGAGTGACAGACCTTTGCGTGTACAGCCTGAGAAGTTAAAAGACAAAGTGATGTTGTAGGTTGTTGCTGTAGATGTGAGAATAGTTTCAGATTACTTTCATTCATATAACTGTGATTACATGTTTAAACATTTGTTGTCGGCACTATGAAGTCGGTCCCGCGCACCTCACCGGTTGAAATGTTAAGCAAGATACAAACGGCAATTTAGATTGAGGTCCAACTCGTAGTAACGTCTTTTGGCAAGTCATGGCAAAAAAGTATGATCACCTAACCTGACACTGTGATCATCATAACATACTAAAATATCGTACAGTATGATGTCGGCAAAACACAGATCTGGAGTTCCTCAGGGAAAAGAAAGTAGTTAAAAGCATTTTTCTTCAGAATCTGTGAATTCTGATAAAATATGTTTTTAAATAGTCCTGGAAGAAATCTAAACTCCCTTTCTCTCTGAAATAAAAAACTATTGGATGGATTGTTATGATATTTGGTAGACATCCATGTCTCCATCAGGATGAATTGTACAATACCTCACTCACTTCTCAGAGACCCAGGGTAACCAAACACGCCTCCCCCCCTGGGGGGGGGGGGGGGGGGGGGGGGGGGGGGGGGGGGGGGGGGGGGGGGGGGG